>SJXQ01003498.1:519037-547745 GCA_006408695.1 Aepyceros melampus
CCAAGGATGAGCCCATTGGCAAGAGAAGCCACAGGACTCCTCTAGAAATGTTTTTCATAAGTTAGGCTCCAGTGAGGGAGTTCGGAATTCCTGAAACAGCCAGTGTGCCTTTGGGCATAAACGCTTGGCTTGCCAGCTCCCCAATGTGTCTATGAAAGGCATCCATCAAGCAGCTTTCCTGGCCTGGTGGGGCTAGGCGGGGAGCTCCACTCTTCCAGGATGCTTCCTAGAACCCCTTGGGGCTGCCTGTTCTGGGCCAGGACTGCCTTCTTCTCCCAGGGCCCGCCTGTGGGCCGCAGCTGGCCCCTGAGACAGCAGCTGCTTGTCCTTTCTCCTGGGCTGGGAACGCATCTGCACTTGGCAGTGCCCAGATTGAGCCCTATTGCCCTCCTTGCTGACTGTGCATGAGCAGAACATTTTCTCCAGCCGCCATCCCACCTCCCCTGGGAAAACAAAGCCCATGTTCCCACAGCCAAGTTCCTCACCAACCAAGGAGATGATGACTGTGTCCAGTTCTTGGAAGAGCGAGGCCAGAGTGTGTTCTTAGGAGGGCAGGAAGGCACCGGGGGATCTCAAAGCTCCCCAGATGGGGCAAGTGGAGTGAGGCTGTGGGACTAAGTGATGCAACTGGAACAACCGGAGACTGAGGAAGTTAGAGAGAGAAAGGGATGGGGGAGGAGGAGAAAAGTCTGATTTGCAGATTTCATTTCTGTTGTCTTTGAAGTTAGAATTCCAGTGAAATCAAGAGCACAAAAGCAACAAAGAGGCAGGAAAAGTTGAGGGATCAGGCAGTTGGTATGTGCTTCGGGGGCTCACAGGGAGACTTGCTCCATGCTCCAGCCCATGCCAAAGGCAGAATACCAGGAGTCACCCCGCCTTAGGGACACCTCAGGAGACTATGACAGAGGGCTTCCTGGGTGCCTGCAATTTGCTGGGAGACAGTAACATCCTGGAAGGCAGGGACCTGGCTCTGGTTTATTTTTTATGTACCATGCCAAATACAGAACCTGGCATACATTAGTGCTCAGTAAATAATAGCTATGTCCTGGGAGTTGTGCAAAGCCTTTTGCACATGTAAATTGATCTTATCCTTTCACAAGGTTATGAGATAGATATTATTATCTTCGTTTTACAGAAAAGAAAATGGAAGCACAGAGAGGTTTAGTTACTTGCTCAAGGACACACAGTTAAAAAGCATCAGAGTTGGGATTCAGAACCACAAAGACTGATTTGAAAGACTGCTGTTACTCACCATGCTCTACACTCTTGAAAGAAAAAGAGAGCAAAAAGAAAGAAAAACATCTTAGGCAAGGAGTTGAAAGAGATCCCGGGGATCACTTAATCAGTTAAGGTTTAGACAAGTGAAGAGACTTGCACTAGCCAGCTATTGGCAGAGTCAGAATTAGAACCTGGATCTCCAGACTTCTGGTCCTGGAGCTTGCTGCTCTACGAGTTTGTCTTGGAAGAGAACAACCAGTGTCCTTCAGGGTTTGTAAACCAGCTATTTCATAGAACCGGTGTCCACTAGGCTTGGGGAAACAGTGGAAACTGGACCCTTTCTCTCTCTCCCCAGCCATGCCCACCAACTTGTTCTGGCCAGGCTGGCTCCCTAGGTCGCCCAGCCCAGCCGGAAGATGGTGAGGCTTCAGGTCCCTAGGAGGCAGGCAGGAGGTGTCCCTGAGGGAAGATGCCCAGGCCAGCCCTTGGGAACGTGGGCTCTGTCCGAGGCACAATACTCCGTGGCCCAGCCCGGGACATGAGGGTGTCCCGTGTGGACTTTCTGTGCTTAGATTGCAGCATAAATTCCCAGTTCTCTGGCATCTTGACTGCTTACAATTTTCAGGGTAATTTTTCTCCCAGCGCGTTTGTTCTGGATCCCTGTCTGATACATAAGATATCACTTTTGATTCAACATATTTAAAACTCATTTTTCCCCTAGACAAGACAAATTGAATTTGTCTTCCCATATGGGGCCTTTCAAAAAGATTGGTGCTGAGACAGGCTGGGTTCCCAGAGTGATGTAGTTTGATTAGCCCTGACATTCTTTCCCGCTTATGGTGGGGGTGGGGGGTAGGTAATTGCAGATACTCCAGCTGGGAGAAGGTGTGATTGGGTTTTTCTCCTGTGGGGGAAAAACAAATTCTTTCACTTGGATGAGTTTTTGGCATCTGCTGTATGTCTCTGCTACGAGGCAGAATCTTCTAGAATAGAAACCTCCCTGCAGCACACAGTCTGATGGTTCAGGGAAGCCTTTAGTTCAGGCCGGGGGTGGAGGGGCAGGGTGAGCGACTGGCCCCTTTTCTGGCCTATGCAGGCTTTGTAAAGCCTTGTCCAGGACTTTCCTAATGGTCCAGTGGTTAAGGCTTCACACTCCCAATGCCAGGAGCCCAGGTTCACTCCCTTGTCAAGGAACTAGATCCCACGTGCTGCAACTAAGAGTTTGCATGCCACAATGAAAAGATTCTGCATGCTGCAAGTAAGGATTCCACATGCTGCAACAAAGATCTGAGATCCTGAGTGCCACAGCCAAGACCCAGTGGAGCCAAATAAATAAATAATTTTTTTAAATGGGGGGAAAAAAAGAAAAAGAAAAGCCTTGTCTTGCTCATCTCAGATAGCACTGGAAAAGCTTTCTGACCTACTGAATCCCACTGTGGGATCTGGGGTCAACACAGAGTGGGTTTTCTGGATGCTCCTGATGCTGGGCTGCCTCCTCTCCTGCCTGCCATCCCAGGACTTTGACAATGAGTCCCAGGGACAGGGCTGGAAGGGCAGAGGCAGGGTCTGCAGGGTCAGGGGGCAGCCTTAATCTTGTCTGCCTGTGCTTTGCCTCAGACACCGGCAGAGGGTCTGGATGAGGGGGTCCCTCGAGGTTCCTAGGGGCAGGCCAAATAAGGGAGTGGGGATCCCCAAGTCCCCAGAGTCTCTTCCCCTCATGTCAGGAGGCACTATCTCCTCCGGCCACCATGCCCCCTAGCAGAACCTGTGAGTTGTGAGGAGGCCAAGGGGGATGGCTAGCTGTTTCTATGAGGGGGCTTATCAGAGAGGAGGAGAGGCCTTGAGGAAAGGCCAGGGGGTGGGTGGGAGGAGAAGCGAGGCTTTCGATGGGAAGCCTCTAGCATATCAGGCTGAAGTTTCCACCCAGCCTGGGACTTTCCCAGCACTCCAGACCCTGCTAGACTTGTCCCCTCCCTCTCTGTGACCACAGCCCCAGTCCTACCCCTGGTCCAACTAACGGCCTCTTTGAGGAGAGAAGGAGCTGGAAAGTTGTGGAGCAGGTCCATGGCAGAGCCAAACATGCTTGCGGGTGGCCCCTCAGTGCCGACATGCTGGGCTGGGCTCTAGTCTCGGCTCTTGAGGGCCCTATGACCCAGTGTTTGTTCTTGGGTCCTTCCGAGCTCCTGCAGTGTGCATACTGCAAAGTAATACCGCTGGGGTGTTGGCTGATTGACTCTGCAGCAATAAAGTCTAATCTTGTTAAATAAAGGAAGCCTTGAATAAATGTCTGCTCATTCCTGCCAATATTTTCCTGCTGCCCCAGCCAACATAGCTCTGTGACCTTCAGCCAGTCACTTAACCTCTCTGAGTCTATTTCCATACCTAAAGAAAATAAGTACAATACTATACTCCTTCACCCTGGTTTTTGTGGGGATCAAACATAATAAATGTGTATAAAGGTCTTTTCCAGATGTCAAGATGCTATTCTCCTATACAGGATCATTACTGATCATCATGCTTATTGTAATATGCCCAGAACTGCCATACCTTACAATATAAAGTGTCAGCAGCAGGAGTTCCATTATAAGGGAGGAAAAAAGGAACCAATTTTCCCAATGGAAAAGAGTGACCCCAGAAAGAGCAGAGAGACCAGTAAAATAACCCCAACAAGAGGGATGACAACTTGGATCACTTCATGTCAAGGCTCAGTTCAGTATAACCAATAACAAAATGTTCCCTGTTCTAATGAGGAGAAATTTTCAGCACCAAAGACAATCATTCCACGTTTTTCTAAGCCTGGAATCAAAGGCTATTTTTTTATCTGATGCTGCGTAATTGAAGTTAAGGGGCTTCCCAGGTGGCGCTAGTGGAAAAAGACAAGATCCAAGTTCGATCCCTGGGTTGGGAAAATCCCCTGGAGTAGGAACTAGCAGCCCACTCCAGTATTCTTGCTTGGAAAATTCCATGGACAGAGAAGCCTGGTGGGCTATAGTCCATGGGGCCACAAAGAGTGGAACATGCCAGAGCACAGCACACAGTTGAAGTTAAGAGCAAGTCGGAGATGGTTTTAGATCTTTGTACAAAGAGTAAAGGGTCAAAGTGAGTCTCCCCTCTTCCCTTTCTCAGAAAGAAATCCTAACCGGAACAAGGCTGTGGAAGGCTGTCAGGAATCAGAGAAGCCGGGACAGAGATGCTTAGAGCATTCCTGGAGGAGATCAACTACTGTTCGGGTCTTCCTAAAGTCCATTCCTGCTTCTCTTTTTGGTAACAGAACCCTCGTTGGTGGGGGGCGGGGGAAACTATCCCTTCCTCACTCTCATGCCAACTAAGATGACTTCTTCCCCAGTTTCTGGAATGACTAAATGTGACCAGTCAAAATACTGTATCTTCTGGGCTACAGTGATTAGCTCAGCAAGGGGCACGTGATCCAGGCCAGGCCAATGACAGTAGGTCCTGGGACTTCTGTTAGAACAATTAGGAAGGAGATGTTCTCTTCTTTGCGTGGATCCTCCAAACTGGAATACAGAAGCGTGAAGTTTTTGTGGTCACCTTTGCTACCAGTCTAAGAATGATGCCAATGTTGAGGGAAGCAGAGTTTAGAGATTGAGAATGATTCTTGATGACATGGTTTGAGCACACTGGTTTAGCTGCACAGGAAAGGCAAGGCAAGGCAGAGTAAGGGAGATACATTCCAAGGTCCAGAGTGGGTGCCTGAAATCACAGATAGTACAGGACCCTGTATATTATGCTTTTTTCCCATTCATACATACCTATGGCAAAGTTTAATTTAAAAATTAGGCACTGTAAGAGATGAACAACAATGATTAATAATAATAAATAAAATTTTAACAGTATAGTGTAATAGAAGTTATGTGAATGTGATCTCACTCATATCAAAATATTAATCTCTTATTGTACAAATGTAATGCCTTTTCCATCTTATCTAAGCACTGACCTTTCACTGTGGCCATATCTTTTGCAGTTTGAGGTATGCCAGCAAAACTAGCACATGTTTCTTTTTCCTTCCTTCACTATTCCATGGGTAGAAGATTCATTCTTCCTGTGGATCTTAGCAATCTCAGCATATGATTTTTTCCCTTTCCTTATTAGGTCTAGAACTTTCACCTGAAGGAAACACTGCATGGCTTCTCTTTGGCATATCTGAATTGCTAGCATCACTACTCTTGCACTTTGGGACCATAGTTAAGTAAAACAAGGATTCCTTGAACACAAGCATTGAAATACTTGGACAGTGGATCTGAAAACTGAGATAGCTACTGAGAGTCTAATCAGAGGATACTCGGGACAAAAGGATGATTCATGTCCTGGGCAAGAGATTTCATCCCACTACTCAGAATGGTGAGCAACTTAAAACTTTTGGATTATTTCTGGAATTTTCCATGCAGTATTTTCAGATGCCAGTTGACTGAAAGTGATTGAAATCTTGGGAAACTGCTGAATAAGGGGCTGGGGGGACTACGGTATGTATACCCAGTCTGGGTGTTGCAAGTCTGAAGACTCAGGTTCTACTCCTCAAATGGGAGTCTTGTGATACCTATAAGCCTTGGTTGTTGTTATTTAGTTGCTAAGTCATGTCCGACTCTTTGCCACTCCATGGATGTAGCCTACCAGGCTCCTCTGTCCGTGGGATTTCCCAGGCAAGAGTATTGGAGTGGGTTGCCATTTCCTTCTCCAGGGGATCTTCCCAACCCAGGGATCGAATCTGTCTCCTGCTTGGCAGATGGCTTCTTTACCACTGAGCCGCCTGGGACTTGGTAGCATTTTCTAACACTTGGGATAAATAACAAACACTCTGCCACACTGCCCCAAGGATAGGACGGTCATCAATCCCTCCTTCCCGAAGTGTGGAGGGAGTTTCCTGGGCTGTTTTCAGGATCTCCAAGTGACTGGTGGTTTTGAAGGCCAGTCCCACATTTTGTGCTGACCAAGGTCCAGGCTCACGTGAGGAAGGGAGGGGCCCCCCTTTCTGGGGCTGGGCTGGTGGGAGGGCGGGCAGGCTCTGCTTCCCATGCCTCGCGCTGCACCTGCTGGGACTCGCTCAGACGAATACACGCATTTTATACACAGAAGAGGTGAAGCTGGGAGGGCTGGCATTCCCTCAGAATTATGGCCAAAAAAGGGTGGGGCTGTCAAGGAAACTTCAGAATTGTTGTTGGCGGTGGTGGCTTTTTTTTCAGTTTCTTTTGTTTATTTCGCTGCACAAGGTCTTATAATAGTTGTGGCATGTGGGGTCTAGTTCCCTGACCAGGGATCAAACCCAGGCCCCACTGCAGTGGAAGTGTAGTCTTAGCTACGGGGCCACCAGGGAAGTCCCCAGGATTGGTTTTCTGACCTGTGATATTTCTGGAGGCCCTCGCCTAGGATGAAACACTGGTCTTCAACAGGAAGGCCCTGCCTGAGGTTTGGCAGCCCTGAGTGCCCAGGGCCTGGCTTTGGCCCAAGGACGTCAGGAAGCACACCTTCCAAACAAGGCCCGCCCCACTCTGCACTCCCTGAATCTCCTGAAGCTTATATGGAAGGTGTGGGTGTGTGTTGCGGGGTGAGCAGTGCACTGGGGCAGAGTACAGGTCCAAAGGAAGAGGAATGAACTTCCCTGGGCTGTGACCTGATGCAGAACCCTAGGGACAAGGTTCTGAAGGTTGGGATCAAGAATCTTTTTGTTTGTTTGTTTTTTCTCAACTGGTAAAGAATCCACCTGCAATGTGGGAGACCTGGGTTTGATCCCTGGGTTGGAACGATCCCCTGGAGAAGGGAAAGGCTATCCACTCCAGTATTCTGGCCTGGAGAATTCCACAGACTGTACAGTCCATGGGGTCGCAAAGAGTCAGACACAACTGAGTGACTTTCACTCATTCACTTGTTTGTTTTGAACAAGAGTTTATTCATTAGCTCTCTTGAATTGTTCTACATAAGTGCCCCTCAGTTGGCTTATATGGAGTGCCAAAATGTCTGAATCTCTGTGCTGGTGGTTTAGTCACTCAGTTGTGTCTGACTCTTTGTGACTCCATGGACTACAGCTCTCCAGGCTCCTCTGTCCATGGGATTTCCCAGGCAAGGATACTGCAGTGCGATGCCATTTCCTTCTCCAGGTGAATTTTTTTTTTTTAATGATGACTTAACTGGGAAAGAGACAAGAATCCTGTTTTCCTTCACAAATGGGCTGAGGGCTTCTCTCTATATAGTATGTTTAAAATGGAGGAGTAACTAACAGAGGCTTCCCTGGTGGCTCAGAGGTTAAAGCGTCTGCCTCCAATGTGGGAGACCCGGGTTCGATCCCTGGGTTGGGAAGATCCTCTGGAGAAGGAAATGGCAATCCACTCCAGTATTCTTGCCTGGAGAATCCCATGGACTGAGAAGCCTAGTAGGTTACAGTTCACGGGGTCGCAAAGAGTTGGACACAACTGAGCGACTTCACCACCACCAACTGAACAGAGGGAGGACCATGATTTTCCTGGGGGAGGGGAAGGGAAGGCTCACGGCTTCCTCAGGTACCCTGGGGCCCAGCAAAGAGGGGGCAGAGCTCACAGCCTTGATTTCCGCTCATTTTCCCTTTTTTTAACCAGCATCAGAACTTGCCTTGCCAGCATCTTCAGCTGGCTCTTAACCACTGTCTCCTTGTTTGATTTGCTAAATGTCTGTTTTAGTTCAGTGTTTCACACCTGCTCTGACAGTCTACCATCCCCTCCAGGCCCTGGGACACCTGCCAAGCGGTGACATCAAGTGTGACGTGAAATGCAGCTCGGCTCCACGTGGCATCCTCACTCTCCCTCCTCCCTCCACCACCTCCTTCCTTCCAAGAATGCAGATGCCCAGGCAGTGGAGGGCTGGGCCTAGTGACTCCTCCCCTGCAAATATTTATTCTGGAAGTTTTACCCCAAAGTAGAGGACCTGGTATAATGAACTCTTATGTACATACCACCCAGCTTTAACAATGATCATGTCGTGCTGATCTTATTTATTTATATCATACATACTGTACATATGTATGTACATAATATATTACAACACATCTTGCTTATTTAACTCCATGTATATGTATACACATGCTACACTTATATATGTATATATATACATAATAAATAAAAGGATATATTTCTTCCTGAAGTATTTTAAAATAAGTCCCAGGTATCACTGTATTTCACCTTAAATTCCTTCAGTTTGACTCTCTAATGAATAAGAAAACTTTAAAAAATAATTAATCACCATGCCATCATCAGAGCTAAGAAAATTCATAAGAATTCCTTCTCATCATCTAAAACAGAATCTACAGTCAGATTTCTGTCCATTGCCTCAAAGCAGTCTTTCACAGTTGGTTTGGATTTCTATCTTTGAACTCAAAAAGAAGTTTGCTGAGCAAATTCAGAGTGAGCAGAATTCTAATGAAAATTCTAATTTAATGGCTAGGACTGTCTTCAGGTTTTTTGCAGAATTGGTTTACATGTAAATAATGGGATTAATATACGAGAGCCTCAATTTCTTTGGTCACCAAGCAGGAACGGGAGGCCTGCGTTGTGCCAGACGCTATAGCCAGGCACTGAGCGAGGTGAGTGGCCCTCAGAAGCTCGCTACTCAGAGTGGGATGTGGCTGCGAAAGCCATGAAAAATGATTCCCTGTGAGCTAGTGTATAGGAGCAAAGAGGCTGTGAGAGTTCGGTGGAAGGAAGAAATGCCAATATTAAGTCCTATTTTTGTAAGAAGACATTTTACACAGAAAATATTCAACAACTGAGACTCCTTCGATTTGGCCTGATTGTCCCTGTGGTCAGTTATCATAAGGTGATGCCATGGGTTGAATGTCTGTGTCCCCCTCCCCCACATTCATATGTTAAATCCTAATGTCATGTGATGGTACTAAAAGCTGGGGCCTTTGCCTGATGATTTGGTCATGAGGGTGGAGTCCTCATGAACGGGGTTAGTGTCCTTATTAAAGAGAATTCAGAGAACCCCTAGCCCCTTCTGCACGTGAGGATGCAGTGAAAGATGCGGTCTGTGAACCAGGAAGGGGGCTCTCACCAGACACAAAATCTGCTGGCACCTTGGTCTTGAACTTCTAGCTTCCAGAGCTTTGAGAAATAAATTTCTGTTATTTACAAGCCACCCAGACTATGTTGTTGTTTCGTTGTGTCTTTTGCAACCCCATGGACTGAAGCCTGCAAGGCTCCTTGGTCCATGGGATTTCCCAGGCAAAAATACTGGAGTGGGTTGCCATTTCCTCCTCCAGGGGATCTTTCCACCCTAGGGATTGAACCTGCATGTCCTACATTGGCAGGTGGGCTCTTTACCACTGAGCCACCTGGGAAACCCAGACTATGGTACTTAGTTACAGCATCCTGGACACGCTAAGACAGGTGATGCTTAACTTTATATATTTCTCCTCTTTTCATTCCTCTCCTCCCCTCCCTGCCTGCCTTCTTTCTTAATCTTGTAATCCTTCCCTTTTAATGGACTCCCCTTCCTGTCCATACTTTCTCAAGTCAAGCTTTCCTGAGGTGGATTCCCTTCTTCCTGAGAACCTCTCACTTAGCCTTGTTCCCCGGGGTGGCCCAGTGTTCTCTGAGAGCGGATGCGTGATTCCTGCACCTCTCCAGAACCTTGCTTCCCAGTTCTCCCGGGATCTGAATCCACTCCATTCTCTCCACAGTTGTCTTACTTTGAGATCTTCCAAAAGCAGCGCCTGAGTTCTTGGTGCAGGAGGTGTATTACTGTATTTTGGAGGCAAGAGTGAGGGGGAGGGACGGAGACGGGGAAGGAGGAAAAGGTATTGAGAGTGCTTTGTTGATGTGGTGACTGGTGTGAGCACCAGGGGCTCAATCCAGGTAGAAGGTAGTTCAGAATTGCTTCTGCCGACCATAGGAGGCTGACCCCCACACCCCACTGGCTGTGGCTTGCTTTTCTGAGGTCTTCACTCTCTTTCACTTTCAGGCTGACCCATGTGAGCTGAGAAAGCTAACTAAGGCTTCACCGCGGAGCGATGCAGGGGGCCTCTGCAAGGCTCAGCTGCACACACGGCTGCACTGAACTCAGAAGTGGGCTGAGGGCATCCACCGAGTCTGTTACAACCGTTCTCATTCCTTTTTCTGCCCTGACTCATTAACACTAATGACAGCAACGTAATTTATTGAGTGCTCTTTGTGGAGCAGTCAATGGGGTAATAGCTTCACTCAGTCTTCTAAAGATCTATGCAGACAGTGTTATGCTCCCATTGTACAGATGATTAACTGAGGCTGAGGCTAAGAGAGGTTAGGGCTTCCCAGGTAGCGCTAGTGGTAAAGAGCCCACCTACCAGCACCGGAGACATAAGAGATGTGGGTTCGATCCCTGGGTCAGGAAGATCCCTTGGAGGAGGGCACGGCAACCCACCCCAATATTCTTGCCTGGAGAGCCTCATGGACAGAGGAGCCTGGCGGGCTACAGTCCATCGGGTCACAAAGAGTCAGGCACAACTGAAGTGACTAGTGTGCATGCAAGAGACTTTCAGTAGATTGCCTAAGGGTTAAGCGCCCCACTGGTGAACTTGACCCAGACGGATTTGTGTAGTCAGATGTCACTAGACTCAGACCCTGCTGTTCAAAGCCTGGAATAAATTGCTCTAAATTCCTTTTGGAAAAATAGGGTGTGATTTTTTTTTGGTTGTGTGCTGTTGTGCAGAAAGTTTCTGGGTCGGGGTCTTCAGATGGCCCTCCTGAGTTGCTCGCAGGTTTTTCTCACTAGACTTGGCCAAAGTCTTGCCTTTGGAGATTGAACACGGGCACCAGACACTGCTCCCAGACTCTGCCAGCTGGTTGGCAGATATGAGCTGCTGCCTCAGGGGAGCGCAAGAGAATGCCTGAGGAGGGAGAGCGTTCTGAAAGGACAGCGTGAAGAACAGGCCTTTCTTCTCTGACCCTGGGAGTCACTTCACAGAGGAGGGAGTGTCATCCCCAGGCCTCTGCCCAGAGACCCTTGCTGCTGTGGGCTGGCTTCCCCAGCTGCTGGCTGGAGGTGGGCAGACTTCTCAGGCTGTTTTGCATTTCCCCAGCCCCTCAGGCAGGAGGCGAGGGGCATGGATCAGGGCATAGCACCTTCCAGGTCCCTGAGGAGAGTGTTGTAAGAGATGGACTGAGGTCTGAACTTCTTAGCAACGTGGGCCGAAAAATTTATTTTTTAAGTTGGTTTGCCTTAGCGTTTCTGTCATTCCCAGCTGAAGGACTGTTATCCAGTCTGACCAGGAGAGGCCAGACACTTCCCCAAGCTGCCAAGCAGCCCACTTAGGCTCTAGCCACATCTGACTGCCCCACTTCTGTAGTCTCCCCCACGTCAGAAGCTTTGCTCCCTGCTCTCCGCCTCCATCCAAGCTAGTGGAGGTGGGCTTGCACGAGTATGTTCCCTGGGCCTGGATCACTGACATTTAAAGCCCGCTACTAACCCACTCCAGGTTCTTGCCTAGAGAATCCCAGGGACGGAGGAACCTGGTGGGCTGCCGTCTATGGGGTCGCAGAGTTGAACATGACTGAAGTGACGCAGCAGCAGCAGCAGCAGCACCAGCAGCTAATTGTGATGTGAAGAGAAGAAAATTGACTTAAATCTGTTTTAAGGCAGACACTCTGCTAGGTCATTATCTCATTAAACTCTCCAGAGAAATCAGCAGTTTTTGGAGGAGTAATTTTTCACCTGTGGAAGTGACTGCCTTTGAGGAGCCGGCCCCTGGGTCCTCCCCGGGGCTTGAGTTTTGAAACTCTCAAGTCCAGACTGCACCACAGAGGTGAGTGTTTGTGCTCTGTGTCCCAGACAAGACCAGTCCGGTCTCTTCCAGTCTGTGTGCCTGCTCTGTTACTGAGCCACATGTTTTATGTGTGGGTTTTGTTGCGGTTGCTCCTTTCTCAGTTTTTGTTTCTGGAATAGTTGGCTGCTTGGTTTTTCTCAAGGTTGATCTGTATAGCCTCTGGTGCAGCAAGTGTTCTGGGCTTTGGGGGAATCCTTTAGCCTGAATAACCCAGCTGTGGCCAAGCCCTGGCAGAGCTGATCCCAGGGATGGACTGGGGCCAGCAGGCAGTGCCCTGTCACACACAGGCAGCCCTTCTGGAGCCTCTCCACAGTGGACGACCAAACACAAGGACCAAGGGGCAAAGGTCATTTATTTGGAACAAAAGAAATTGTTTTAAGTTACAGAAAAACACAATCATTTACATTTTGGAAGTTTCACACTCTGGGAACGAGCCCTAGTGCCATGCCAGGCTTTGTGAGCAAAAGGCTTAAAACATCCTGGCCTGACTGGGCTGTGATCGTCAGGACATATCTTCTCGAGCAGGTCTGACTCTGTCCATCACATGAGTCTTGTTCTAGAACTTTCACCCTTATCTCTTTCAGTAGCAAACATCTTGGCCCCTGAAGTCCTCTTCAACATAACCCTTCCCTCCCATCTTTCCTTTCTCTGCCTTTCTTTGTAACTAGCTACTCATCCTATCACCTTCCTTCGGTGTGGAAGCTTCAAACAAAACGGCCTCCTCCCTCCAGGCAATTCACTTCCCTCACCACTTGCAAAACTGGCCCCAGAACTCATCTCTTCCAGCAAACACTCCTGCCCTCCCGGCCCTACTTTGTTCACATCTCCAGAGACTACCAGCTGGCTCAAGGGGCACTCTGGAGGTCAGAGGACCGGATTCTAGTCTTGGTTTTGCCCCATGTCTGCTGATACAGTCTTAGGTATTTTCTTCTTATTAAATTCTTAGCTATCCTGCTTCAAAGGGATGTGGCATCACAGTAATAGATGCTGACGTGCCCTGAAAAGTAAAAATGCTACCAAGTGCAAGCACAGTTAGCCTGTAGGCCCCTGGGCACTGCCCTCCACAGCTCAGCATTTCCCACCTGCTGAGGACTGCACTGTCTCAGCTGCTCAGTTGCCATGGTGAAACGGCAGCCTTTGCATGCTGGTGAGTGGGATTCTACCATCTGGAATGCAAGGTCCCTGAGGGCAGGGCTTGCATTTTAATATTTATTTGGTGAGCTTCTCAGCCCATAGCACCAGTTGGGGCTGAGCACAGGTAGGTGCTCAGTCTTAAAATTGGTTGTTAGATTCCAATTTCCTTGGACCGATCCACCTCCTGTCGTGTGATGGCTGCATCACAATGGCAGGATGGTGGGAAACCCAAGGCTCCTCCTTTGTTCTACTGCACATGACCACTAGTGAGAAGGAGGCTCCTGGGGGCTGGTCCTGGGGTCTTGGGCCTCAACTGACCCATTGCTGACTCAGGTCGAGGGACCATCCACTGAAGCCCACATTGGAATACTTTCCCCTCCCACTGGGATAAAAATCCTTCCCAAATGGATGGGAAGCATGGCCTTGCTTTGGGTGAGCATGCAAATCCCAAAGAAGGTTATGACCGTGTTATCAACACAACATGGGGTCAACCCAGACCATTCACACCAAGGACCCCTGCTCTGGGGATCACCATCCCCACTGTGGGGCCCTCACTTTCTGATGAGCAAGACCACTCTCTAACAGTCAGAGAAGGCCAGAGCTCACCACTACCCCAATGGCCTTCAGTTTCAGTGCCCCCATTACTCCATCCATGGATGGTTGGCAAACCCCTACAATCACCCCTGAAGGAGGCATCTCCTCTTCATGAAAACCACAAAGATGAGGAGATGACCTCACCCCATCCAAAGAGTCCATCACACAAATGTTATTCAGAAAACACATTCTGGATGCCCCTCCCTCCCATCCACACATTTCCCACCTCCGGGTATACCCAGCGATATGTTACACTTGACAAAATTCTTCTTCTTTTTAAAATAACTTGGTCCTTCGAGATTCATTCAGAGCAATGCCATTGCAAACACTGTAATTTAAAGTCAGTCACAGTAGAAACAAAGCTAGTCCCTGGAGAACAAACTTGAGAGCCCTCAAGTCACTCAAAATGGGTTTGCCTTGGTGAAGCCTGTCAGTAGTATCCCTCGCCCCAGCTGACCCCAAAGAGCCTGGAAAAGCTGGTGTTTTGCTTCAAATCCATTCAGAATAAAATGCATAATTAATAAATAAATGCTTCCATCATGTGTTGTGTGGGAATATCCAGCTGTATGTGCCCATAGCTTCATGATGCTCCCTGGATTCTCAGAGGGAATCTTGCTTGATGGTCCAAAGGCTCTGAAATCACCCCAGGTCATGCTGAAGCATGCAGTGAGAGGGAGCTGGAACACGGAGGAAGACTGCTGTGAAAATCCCAGCTCCGGTCTACTGTTTGCTGGATGGGCCCCCCTTTCTGGTGGGCATGGAACCTGTACTTATATCTTTGGTTTCCTGCCTCGCAGTTTTCTGCCTTTGGAAGAGCAGCTGAGGGGAGCAAGAGAGAAATGGCCCGCTGGCCTGCATAAAGGATGCCCACATAGGCTCTCTTCTGCAGACAGCCAGAAGCTCAGGTTTCTTCCCTGGACTTTGGGAAGAGAGGCCTTCAAGGCTTCAGCACCCAGGGCTGAGGTCCAGCTGCCGCAACATGTCCTGTAGAGATCCCTGCAGCCGGCTCAGGGCCACCACCTCGGTGGAGTAGAGGGAGGCTTCCAGGACGACGCCCAGGCTCTCCAAGCTCTCCAGGGCCCTGACCTGCGGCAAGGGGCAGCTCTTGGAGGCAGCAAGCAGGTGGAGAAGGTCCCGGAGGTTCTCCAGGTCATTTGATATTTGGATCACATTTCTGGAAGGGAGACTGGCGAGGATCTGTTGGTAGATCGCCAATGTCTGGTCCATCTTGGACAAACTCAGGAGAGGGTAGAGCCCAGGGATGAAGTCCAAACCAGTGACCCTCTGTTTGGAGGAGACGGACTGCTATGCAGGAGGAAGGGGACAGCAAGAGCTCAGTGGGAGAGGTGCCTTTCCCTCGAGCATAGAGGTGCTTCCTCCCCCCTCTTCCACACCATCCTCCCTGGGCCCTTACTTCTTGTGCCCATGTGGCCGCCATTCTTCCAAGCTGGTGTCCTGGGCTCCCATCTTTCTGCCCTTCCCAAACCACCCTGCCCTTTGCTTTCAGACCAGCCTTTGCAGGCTGTTCCCTTTTCCAAATGACTCTGCTATAGAACCAGCCATGACTCCCTATTTCCTGCTTGAGTTTCTTCCCCAGGCATGAGGTCTTCCGTACATTCCCGGTCCCCAGCTCTTCCACCCCAAGCAGACTCCTCCCTCACAGTCAGATTCTCCAGGAAGTCCCACCCCCTAAGGGATTCAGGCCATTACCCCAGTGATGCCCCAGCTCACTGCTCTGCTCAAGTGACCCTGGTTACCAGGAGGGGTTCTCCCCTCCTCCGCCACCCACAGCAATCAATCCTGGCACCACACAGGTTGGGGCACTCTGGGTCTATTGTGTACAGCTTGCTGAATTATTGTTTTGAAAACAAGGAATTTAAGGGCTTTTCTCTAGGAAATGCAGACACTGTCTATTTCTGATGTCCCTGCTTCTGGCCACCTAACTGCTCCCTGGCTGCCCAAAGCTACTGTTAGAAATATAGAGTGGTTAGGAGATGTGGAAGTCTTCAGATTGCTCCATGCAGGTGAGCAACTTGGCTTTTAAGGCAGGAAGCTATCAAAAGTCATGACTGAAAACCTTGAAAGAGGGCACACACAGTTCTGGTTCTGCAAGGGTATGCACGGAGGGTCACTTGCTTTATCTAATTCTCATGAAGAGAGAATTCTCTTAGAATTCTAAGTCTCATGAAGACCTTATGAAGACTATTAAGATAGTCCTGTTGTCTAGATAACTATCTTAATAGTCTTCACAAGGTCTTATGGGTTTCCCTGGTGGCTCAGATGGTAAAGAATCCGCCTGCAATGCAGAAGACCCGGGTTCATTCCCTGGGTTGGGAAGATCTCATTGGGAGAAGGAAATGACAAGCCACTCCAGTATTCTTGCCTGAAGAATTTCATGGATAGAGGAGCCTGGTAGACTACAGTTCATGGAGTCTCAAAGAGTTGGACATGACTGAGCAACTAACACTTTCCCACTTTCATTTTCTAGATGAGGAAACTGGAGTTTAAAGACCTTGTGGAACCTGACTAGCTTAAGACTTTACAGACAGAGGACAGAAGGGTGAGAAGTCACACTTCATCTCCCTCATTCTAAATACAGACCTCATCTGTGGTTGCAGGTCTGGCTGGTGGACCTCTGAAAAAATGCCCCAAGAGACTGTTTGCAAACTGATAACTGTTTGCAAAAACACAGAGAGTTGTATCTGAAGAGGGCTTGACGGGCAGGGCTGGCAGTGATGAGGAGAAGCTTCGCAGGGTCGGAGCTCAGCTACCAGCCAGGAAGAATGCCTAATGGCTAAAACATTCTAGAAATGAGATGGAGGCCCAGAGAGAGTGCTGCTGGGGTTCTGGCCACCTGCCAAGGGGACACTGGGACTTTTGTGACTCCCTCTAGGCCTGGGCACTAGGATTCCAGTCTGGGAGGGAGGAGAGTGAGAAGGTGGGAGACAAGGGAAGTGGACGAGGAGAGGAGCTGTCTGTACGCTAGGGGAGTGTCCAGGCTGCTGGGGCCCTGTGCAAGGCTGCACAGCCTCCTCCCCTAACATCTGGGGTCCCCCACGGGATGGCTATGGTTCTACCTCATCTCCCAGTCCCTCCCTACCGTGTGTGAGATGTCATTGATCCTGGTGACAATCGTCTTGATGAGGGTTTTGGTGTCATCCTGGACCTTGCGGATGGGCACAGCCTCCACGTAGGACAGATAGGGCCAAAGCCACAGGAATCGGTACAGGGGTCCACAGCGCATTTTCCTTCCCGGGATGGGCTTCTGGGGCCTGAGAACAGAAGAAACCACACATGGCACGTCGCCAGCTCCCCGAGAACACCCATGTGCTCCGTTACCACCCACATCCATGTCTTTAGATGCGGTAACAACGAGATTTGCTGTCTGCCGTGGCTATCATCTCCTCAAAGACAATTCATTGTCTAGAAATAACAGTAATAAAATGCATTCCCCTGGAGAGAGGTGTGGTGGAATCAAGCAAACCACAGTGAGGTGTGCTGTAGACCGCACAGCAGGGAGCCAGGGCGTGAGCGGATGGACAGCGGGCTTTTAAGGTCTGGTTTGAATCCAGACATTTAGTAGCTGCACGACTTCAGGCATATCCCATAACCGCTGAAAACTCCCCCTGCGTCCCCTGCAATGTACTACCTCCAGGGTTTTATGAGGATCAAATTAGATAATGCGCGTGAAGGAGCTTTAAAGGAGTTGTGAAAGGTTCTCTATTACTACCCTATTATTAGAGATTATGTGACTGTCCTCTTCATTGCTCTCTCACAGCAGCATGCTGGTACCTCCGTGATGGCATTTACTACTGGCTTTATTACTTCCTTTCTCTCCCATTGGGAGCCTGACTCCGACAGGCACTTACAGAAGGTCTGATAATGTCAGACGCAGTGCTGGGCATCAAGGATGCCACAGTGAACAACGGATGTTTTTTACTCTCAAAGTGTTTCCAGTTTAATAGGGGAGATAGTAAACAGGCCATAACAATACAGGAGGAAAGAGCTCTGCAAGTATGGCTGAAACCAACACAATATTGTAAAGCAATTATCCTTCAATTAAACATAAATTATATATACATATATTTTAAGAAAGAGCTCTGCAAGAAGGATAAGATATCGCAGGATTGCAAAGTGGGCTCCCTGGGAAGAGGCGTCACCTGAGCTGGGTATTGAAGGCCAAGGAGGGGTTTGGAAGAGTATAAAGTGGTTGCTGTAAGTGGCCACGAGAGCAGCTGGTGCAAAGACCTGAAGGTCAGAGAGAGCACATACTCAGCCCACCGGGTTCACTCAATGCCTGAAACTTCCAAAGTCACGGAACTGTGAATTCTAACATTCACAATATGCGGATCCTTGATTAAGCCGTGAAGTTTTAATGAGATACATGAGGCAAAAGGTAATCAAGTTAAATGCCTGCAAGTCTGTGGCCAATGATCCATGCTAAGTGTGTGTGGATGAGCCTGAAAGAATGACCATGGGTGTTAAGGATTAACATGAAGGTTTTGGAGATGGCAGAGAAGTTCATCTCTGCCTTTTGTGTTCTGCTTCATCTGGGTCTTGATTAAAAAGAGGTAATGCATTTTCTGTCCATAGGTGGCAGTATGAGTATAATTCCTATTCTGACACTGTAACAGAAGTAAGCAGTCTTGGGGGTTCCCTGGTGGTCCGTGGTTAGAACTCAGTGCTTTCATCATGGTGGCCCAGGTTCAGTCCCTGGTTGGGAAGCTAATATCCCACAAGCAAGAAAAGAAAGGAAATAAGCTTTGGGAACTTTCTTGGTGGTACAGTGGATGAGAATCTCCCAGCCAATGCAGGAGACACAGGTTGGATCCCTGGTCTGGGAAGATTCCACATGTGGTGGAGCAGCTAAGCCCATGAGCCAGAACTCCCGAGCCTGTGCTCTAGAGCCCTCAAGTCACAGCGAGTGAGCCCAGGTGCTGTAGCTACTGAAGCTCACGCCTCTAGAGCCTGTGCCCCGAAACAGGAGAAGCCACTGCAGCGAGAAGCCCAAGCTCTGCAGCGAAGTCGCCCTGGCTCTCCGCAACTAGAGAAAGCTCACGCGTAGCAACGAAGACCTAGCACAACCAAAACTAAATCATTAATTCAAAAAAGGAAAGAAGCAGTCTATTTCTACATTATAATGCTTGATCAAAAGTATGGGGTTTTTAAAATCTGAATTTTATCAGTGGGGAAACGTGAAACCCAAGAAAACATGCTAACTTGTCCAAAGTCAAACAAGTAAGCTGCAAAGCTAGGATTCATAGCCAAAGGTGCCACACCCAGAAAAGCTGGAACACTTTCTACCCCACCCCACCAGTTTTTCCAGGCTTTAAGGGAAGCCTGGAGAAAAGCCCAAATTATAAGCCAAGGGCTTATGTCTGACCAAGGGCAGCTCCTGGGATCGTGGCACTTGGGAACAAACACCCTGCTCTATTCTAGGATGAAGCTAAAAGATTGTACCCCCATAACTATTTCATGTATGAAAGACATAAGTAATTTGAGAGAGGGTACTTCAAATGGTTTTGTGCTTGTTTTGGCTTCTAAAAATTCAATACTACCTCTATTAACTCCTCATTCTCTGAGTAAACATTTCCACCAAATGCTTGAGGAACGGAATTAAATAGTGCTAATCCCTCAGCATGAGCCCAGGAAACCCTAGCAAAAGTGGAAGCCAGTGGTTAGACATCAAGCTTCATCAGTGGGCTCCACCCTTATTCACTGAGTGTCTCTGGGCAAGATTTAATTCCCTAAAGCATCAGTTCCCATCAGTGAAATGGAACAAATAACATCACTTGGCTCAAAGGGTAACTGAAAAGCACCTGTAAAGTTCCTGTCTGCTGTGTGTATATGTGTGTGTGTAAGGGTGTAGGTGGAGGATGGGGGTGGGGGACAGGGGGAAAATGTCAGCTTTTTTGTGGAATTGTGTAATTACTTGGCAGAACTTGAAATGCTTGGGCAACACTACCTGTAGCCAACCCTGAATCTAGCCTTTGGCCCCTTGCCTTCCCTGGGCATCTCAAGAGGGTGCCTCGTATTTCGGGGTCCTCCCCCTGAGGCACAAAATTGAGTGGTAACCTTTTCGAGGATTTATGTATTAATGACACCCTCCTTCCCGAGAGAATTTATTCCCAGATTAACTCTGATCATAGTCACTCACATGTCATGGCCACCTTGTAATACCTGAGTGGAAAAACAGTTTTACTAGCCCCCTCGATCACCATGGATAATACGCTTCAGTGGGCACTGAAAACAAATCACAGTTCCTTGAGATGTGGAATTGAGAAGCTGCTGCTGAGTAAGCCTGTCTAAGAGGAGAGGCCAAGGTTAGGGGAGCTCCCTGGGGGCGCTGCAGAGAGAACTTGTAACAGGCTCATCTGAGATCAAAGTGATGAGGAGACCCCGGTCCACCCACACACACAACATGAAACCACTTGCTCACGTGTATAATATCATACTCAGGTGTGCACACACACACCTCAACACATCTAACCCTTTTAATTAAATTTTTTTTGCTGCACTTTGAGGCACATGGGATCTTAGTTCCCCGACAAGGGATCAAACCTGTGTCCCTTGCATTGGAAGCATGGAGTCTTAACCACTGGACTACCAGGGAAGTCCTATCTACGCATCTAACCTTTTTGCTAGAGGCTGGTGATTTGTCTCCAGGATCTATTCCCTTCTTCCCAATTAACAGAACATCCAAGTTTAGAGGGTGGCCATTCAGAATAAATACTTTATTTCCGAGCTGCTGATTCTGGCCAACTGAATACAAGCAGAAGTGCGATGTGGCAGTTCTCGCACCGTGTGCCTTTGCTCCTCCCTTTCCTGTCCCTTCCTGCATCCTGATGCCTGAATTATGGATGCGGTAGTCTGTGCTCCTGGGCTTCTTAGGTGGCACTAGTGGTAAAGAGCCTGCCTGCCAATGCTGGAGATTTGAGAGATGAGGGCTCGACCCCTGGGTCAGAAAGATCTCCTGGAGGAGGGCATCGCACCCCATGCAGTATTCTTGCCTGGAGAATGCTATGGACAGAGGAGCCTGGCAGGCTACAGTCCACTGGGTTGCAAAAAGTCAGACATAACTGAAGCGACTTAGCACGCATGCACATCCTGCGTTCTCGTGCCTCTCGGATCATGAGGATGACAGCCTCACTGTGTGAATGGTGACGTAGGCAGCTGGAGGTGGCCAGGTCCCTGAGCACTTCCTGGAGCTGAGATGACACACTGGCATGGACCATCTATCTTGGGCTTGTGCTGAGTGTGTGAGAGATGTCGCCTGTCTTGGTGAAGCCGCTGTTATTCTGGATCTCTACTAAACGTGGCCAAACTTAATGCTAATGAATTTATTCACCCAGACACAGACATCAGACTTGATCAGACATCGAGTTTTTTGTGGTTCACTTCAGCATCACTACCAGGGTGGAGCCTGGCCATGGCCTGAGATTTTCAGTCCGTGGGGAGTGGCTGGTAAGAGCAGGACAGCAATGACAACTTCACTGAGCACAGCGCTGGACACATAATAGTTTTGCTATTGTTCAGTCACTGAGTCATGTCCGACTCTGAGCCCCCATGGACTGCAGCAGGCCAGGCTTCCCATCCCTCACTATCTCCCAGAGTTTGCTCGAATTCACGTCCATTGAATCAGTGTTGCCATCCAACCATCTCATCCTCTGTCTCCTCCTTCTCCTTTTGCCTTCAATCTTTTCCAGCATCAGTCTTTTCGTCGTGTGGCCAAATATTGGAGCTTCAGCTTCAACATCGGTCTTTTCAATAAATAGTCAAGGGTGATTTCCTTTAGGATTGACTGGTTTGATCTTGCTGTCCAGGGGACTCTAAAGAGTCTTCTCCAGGACCACAGTTCAAAAGCACCAGTTCTTCAGTGCTCAGCCTCCTTATGGTCCAACTCTCAATCCATACATGACTACTGGAAGCATAATAGTTACTCAACATCTATTTGATGGTTGGCATCTGACATGTATCGATGGCCCACTGTGGGCCACAGGCAGAGACGAAAGAGACATGCAACCACAGGAAAGTGGGATTAGGAGTGCGGATGGTTGAGGCTGAACTGGTGGCTTTCCCAGGAAGCCCAGGTAGTACACCACAGTATTCAGCATTGTCAACTACTTACTTATGTTATTTGTTAAAAATAAAAATAAAGAACAAAACTGTTGTGCTCTTCAACAACAGGTTTCAGAATTTACCTAATTAACTATCAATACAGTGCAAGGAAGAATGTTTAAAGAAATAAAATGCCTTGAATAACTCAAGGGAGGGACTCATGAGTAAAACTATGAGCTCTAGAGCTCAGCAGAACTATGTTTCAGTTGGAGCATAAGGCCTTGGGAAAGTTTGCTGGTCTCTTGGAGACTCCGTTTGCTTAGCTGTAAAATGGGGATGAAACAAATCATAATTCTTACCTGTGGCTGTTATGTGATGGAGAATGCTTGCTCTGTACCTGGCACATTGTCAATCCCAATACATGTTAGCCGTTGTCACTGTTATTTCCAGTGAGGGAATGGAGGAAGCATCTTGGAGGAGGTGGCATTTAATAAGGGCCCTGAGAATGTAAGGGCTTTCTTGGTGGCTCAGACGGTAAAGAATCTGCCTGCAATGCAGGAGAACCTGTGTTCAATCCCTGGATCGGGAAGATCCCCTAGAGAAGGGAATGGCAACCCACTCCAGTATTCTTGCCTGGAGAATTCCATGGATAGAGGAGCCTGGCGGGCTACAGTCCATGGGTCACAAAGAGTTGGACGACTGAAAATGGAGGAGTGGGATTGGGTCTGTGAAGGTGGAGGAGAGGGAAGCCCCAGCAGAGGGCTCAGAAAATGGTGGCTGCCAGCTGGCATGGGAGGTGTGATGGGAGGGGTGGAGCTGTGAGTGCCAGGCAGGGAGGCCAGGCTTCTTTCTGTTGAAGTGAGGCACTCTGATCACTTCCAGGCTTAGGCTTGCAGCCCAGGTGACAAGAAGGAGGCGGCTGGAAATTGGGAAAGGCAATGAGGAGAGGTTTGATGAACGAGCGTTCATGCTGATGCGCTAGTATTGGTGGGACCTCAGATGGGCCTGTCCTGCTGACAGCTGGAACTGGGCGGGGGGGCGTGGGTCTCAGTTCAGGAAAGAAAAGGGGAGGAGGTGCTGCAGACGCAGACCCAGGAGTGCTGGCTGGAGCCACTGACGAGAGTGAGTAGAGAGAGGAGGTGGGAGGAGTCATGAGGGAAAAAGGCAGGTGTCAGCCATCTGCCTGGGCTGCAAAGCCTTTTCCCTCCAGAAGTTTTAAATGTTTAAGGAGCTGTCGTTTTCTCAGAAGAACTGCTGAAATGTTGAGCCCGGAGAGGAAGGGAGCACTACGGGGAGAGGCTAGGGGGTGGCTGGACTGTGTGCGCAGCTCATGATGGGGAGGCTTGCTCTCCACCCTGAGGTCTCCCCTCCACTCCGCTGGCTCCCCCACCACCCACTCTGCTCTGTGCAGCCTCTAGATGCCCTGCCAGCTAACGTGTGCCGCAGACTGCCTTTCCTCTCCTTGGATTAAGACCTGACCACGCCCCATCAGGTCTACCAGCATCCCCTGCCAAGGGGGCACTGGAGAAGAAAAGAGGAAAACCAGTGAATGAGCCACCTCTACCCCCAGGGGAGCACTAGAAAATGAAATGTAAGCACAGAAAACAGGCTCAAGGCTAATGGAAGAGGGTCCTGTAACCTTGCCATCAACCTCGTTATGACCCCTGCTCTGACTTCACCTGGGTCCTGGGCACTGGCCCCCCTCTACTCATCCAGGGTGACTGCAGGCCTTGTTCCCCCAGTTGCCAGTTCCCTGCAGCACCTCCTTCTCCACAGACAAGCTTGCCTCTTGGTTCCCCAAGAAGCTGGTGGCCTCCAGACACAAGCTCCCTCACCTTCCCTCTTGTCCTGGGGGATGCAGCAGACCAAGTGGGGGCCTCCATGTCAAGGTAGGAGGTGTTTCTCTAGATCACACACACACACACACACACACACACACACACTAGAAGTTTAGCTGTGTCCAGGGCAGGCCTACTCCAGGTTCTAGCAGTGGAGGGAGTGGTGGGGGAGATAGGGAAAGCTCCAGGTCACAGACATTTGCTGGTAAAGGTCACTAGCTTTGAGCTATGCAAACTCTGCCTTCTCCTCAAGGAAGGTACCAGAGGTAAGCAAGGGGCCCGGTACAGCTTTCTCTCTTCCTTCTTCTCCAGCCAACAGAGTCCCTTAGACTGCAAGGAGATCAAACCAGTCAATCCAAAAGGAAATCAACCTTGAATATTCATTGGAAAGACTGATGCTGAAGCTGAAGCTCCAGTACTTTGGCCACCTGATGTGAAGAGCTGACTCATTGGAAAACACCTTGATGCTAGGAAAGATAAGGACAGAGGATGAGATGGTTGGAGGGCATCACTGACTCAATGGACTTGAGTTTGAGCAAGCTCTGGGAAATGGTGAAGGACAGGGAAGCCTGGTGTGCTGCAGTCCATGGGGTCACAAAGAGTCAGATCCAACTGAGCAACTGAACAACAACTCCAATGATCTTTGATTTGTTAGTGCAAATTAAATTGAGGTAATGTGGTATTTGACAGAGGATGATATGGTTGGATGGCATCCCTGACTCAATGGACATGAGTTTGGGTAAACTCCGGGAGTTGGTGATGGACAGGGAGGCCTGGTGTGCTGCGGTTCATAGGGTCGCAAACAGTCAGACACGACTGAGTGACTGAACTGAATGTGGTATTTACTATTCATTTTAAGGAGAAAGCTTTGGGTAGTCTATGCCTTCTCTCTCCCTGTAGAAACTTTCCTGTTGGTTCCCTTGCATTATTCCCTCTCAGCCTTCCTTCATTCCTTTCTCCCTAACTCTAAGTAGGAAGGGGCTTCGGGATGAAGAAAGGACAAAGGATGAAGGAGACAGAGAAGTTTGGGTGCTCTGAGTTCTTCAGAATCCAGTGGAACAGATAGAAGCTTAAACAACTCGTTTTAATACAACCTGGTGAAAGTTATAAGGGAAGGAACCTGGAGCTAGGGAAGCACAGGGAAAAGGGCTGACTCTGGGCAGCTGAGATAGCTTTGCACTGAGACCTGAAGGACTGGAGTTTCCCAGGGGGAAGGAAGCAAGCAGGGCATTCCAGGCCAAGGGGACAGTGTGGAGTTGCGATATACCATGGTGGGTTTGAAAGAATTCAATAGGGTAAAAGAGTAGTGTATGTGAGGCTGGAGAGCTAGAATGTCCTGGGCTTGATGCTATGGGTGGCTGGGACCTTCTAGGGGATCTGCCCTGTGCAGGACACACACACACACGAATCCTGGAGACAATGTTTGCACGAACAACAGTGGGCAAGAGAAGCAGAATACTCTTTTCTCTTCCCTTTCCTCCTCCAGGTCCTGACTAGGTCAGTTAACATCTCTCCCAGGAATTTAAAGTATGCTCTGAGGAATACAGTTAGCCTCTGGTGAAGACTCAGAAACTCAAAAGTATGGCTGACATCACATGCATGGAGTAGTTAAGAGAGACCAGGGTCCATCTACCCACTTGGGGGAGGGGGCTTGTGGATTATGGTCAGTGCTTGTGGTTTTTCTTGACCTTCTTTCTGGTTCCTGTCCTTGTTGGTTCTAGGCTCACCCTGTCCTTAGCCTCAAGGGTGAGATACTCTTTCACATATACTGCTCACTTGAGTAGTTTTCAACTTTCTGAATATATGTTTTTTTCATCCAGGAGACATATAGATATACACCTGTAAGAAAAACAAGTGTCAGGAAATAAAATTCATCTTCACTATGGGTGATGCACACTGGAGAGTCTCCATTCTGGTTTTAAGTGTGGTTGCAATATACAGTTGAAAACACTGAGCTAGCATGAGTGATTTTCTCTTATTTGCAAGAAGGAGCCTGGTTGAGAAATCAGGTTAACATACTTAATTGGTAGCCAGAATGCGGGTGCAAGGGTTATAGTTTTTCTGTTCATCAGAAACTACCCTTAGATTTGATCTCATCAGGGACAACAAATAGGTTTCAATTCCTGTATCAACTCTGATCAGTTTTTAGTGGTTCCTTGGAGTGCTGAGTGGAGAGGAATCTGACGCTCCCTCCAGTATGAGAGGGACAAGGTGCCGTGATCAATTATTGATGTCTGCTGGGTCCAGGAGTGGTGAATATGTCACTTGTTCAACATCTCCCCCAAGGCTTTGGCACAGAGTAGGTCCTTGCTGAATGTTTGTGGGATGAATGAATGAAATATTTCCCATCTCTGGTTTTCATTATCTAATGAGGTTAACCTACCTCTAGATGGTTAGGCTGCTCCCATTTTAAAGTCCATCTAGAATTCAGTTTTGCCCAGCAGGAATTCCTAAGAAGCTTTCTTAATGAAGACAGAAAGTGCTACAGAATCCTGATCTTTTCACAGCTTCTTGCACCGCACAGGTATCCTCTAACACCACATGGGCCCCTATTCCCATTCAGCTTCCTGAATTCTGTTCCATCTTAACTCTTGTCCCAGATACTCCCTGTCCTGGTCCCATTCATCAGCCTGGCTCCTCCTACTGTGCTCTGGGCCTCCTGCCCTTTTCAGAGGTCTCTGCTCTGCCCAGCCTGTCTTCCCTGTGGCTTCTCCACTTCTTCCTTGGCACACCCAGTCTGGAGTACCCCAGAGTACAAACTCAGTGCGTGCACAGATGGGAACGAAATCTTCTGTGGGATGGATGATCAGCATCGACACTGATCATTCCAGAGAGCTGATGGATAAATGGAGCAGGAAAGACTGTAAAATGCCGTTTGTTGAGAAGCAAGGCACATCTGTTGTCACACATGAAGTGCAAAGGATTCTGTGGGCCCAGGCGGCAGGTAGTTGTTTTTAAGCCGAAATACCCTCTCTTTCTACTTCTCTGAGACAACTATGTGGACAAAGAAGAATTCCAAGGCTCTCGCTGGCAGGCCAGGAGGGAGCTGTCGCCACTGGACTCCTATTGCTGGTGGGAATAGGGCCTACTGACTGACTGCTTGCAGGAGAAATTGGCTCGGTTTTCCTTTCAATTATATGCATGCGGTTGAAGGATACACACACCATGAGGATTCCCCATCCCTGGAGCCCTAATCTCTCTCTGACTCACACTGACCACCACCATCACGTCCCCCTAAGTGGCATCTAGGTTAGAGCGGGGACAAAGACCCAGGTTCTCCCAACCGGTCACCTCCACACCCTGCACAGGCCACTCAGACGTGAGAGGCATCCGCCTGCGGCTGACGGGCAGGAATTCATTGCAATCTCCTTGGCTCTGTCCTTGGCGCTTGGAGCCATTTCCTGGAATGGAGGGGGAGGAAAATATTTCCCCCAAATACCAAGAAGAGTTATTTTGGGCATAAGATGTACAAAATATGAGAGGGATGCTCCTTTGGCCAACATGGAAATGTTCCCCTCAGCCCAACGTCCAACTGCTTGAAAAGGAAAGAACCGAGTCATACCCACTGCTTTTCTCATGCCTTCTCCCTCTGCCTACCTGAGAAAAAAGATCAGCAAGACCTTCCTGCTCAGGAGGGCATTGGAGTGGGAGCAAGCATGGTTCTGCACACCGTCCTGGTGGGAAGAGACTGGATACCCTCTGTCCCACCTGGTCCTAGCTGCCCACTGCACTGCCACCTTAGGCTCTACAGAGCAAACACCAGAAGCTGGACAGAGGACAGCGTGGGGAATCTCTGAGCTCTTGCATCTGGGGTGGTGCCTTCCAGTCCCTGCCCTCTGCCTTGCCTCCCCTGCAGACTACCTTCCCATCCCCTCCAAGGCTGCTATTCTCAAATGACAACCAGGTCACCATCGAGTGTCACCTGGATCGAACTGTATATAAGAATTCACTTTTCCAAAGTGCCACATCTTAAGCTATAGAAACTGGAGTGTGAAGGCAAACCCACCCCCCACGAAACTGAAACCAAGCCAGGAGAGAAGGCAGGCCTGGTAGGTGTCACCGGGGAGCCCACCTGCCAATAGTGTGCATTTATCAGTTTTGGCTAGAGAAATGGTTACAGTGGGAAAGGTTTAACAGGCCTTTCCTATGATCCCCTGTTTGGTCGCCCCAAAGGAACCCTATTTTATCCACAGTGTAGAAGGCAGTTCTCATGACTTTGAGCACAGATGCAGTGAGATCTTTCATAATTTCTTTGGGAGATTTGGATTCTCCCAGTTTTTCTGCTCACCCCTACTTTCTCATCTCCATCCTATGGCCTAGGTTTTATACAGTCCTTCGCATTCACAAGTCAGAAACCCTGCTGAAAAATGTTGCCTGAATTCTCATCTGCAGACCGAGACTCCTTGTACACCCTCAGAACTCACACTCCTCAGAAACTGAACGCACGTCCCCTGCACAAGGGGGCGGGGTATCCTGATCTTTGGGGGTGTGCTCAAGGCCATTTCCAAAGCATGTCAAAGGCAGGGCTGGAGGCTCTGGCAGTCTCCTGGGGCCCAGGCTGGCTCCTGGAGCGCTGATTCCTGCCCCGAGGGCAGGCACAGCCCAACCCCAAGCTAGCGTTCCCCGGCTCCCAGCCGCCTTCCCACCGGTTAGAACTCTGGTGCAAAGTTACCCCAAATCCAGAACCAAGGCGTCCGCCCTGCCCTTCTCCCGCCTCAGTTTCCCCAGGGTCCCGGGTGGACTGGGCTGGGTGGCCTGCCAAGAAAGACCGGCGGAGAAGGAGAAAGGAGAGCGCCGGGCACTTACCTCGCCGCTGCTGGAGCCGCGATTCCTCGATCCCTCCGGGGCTCCATGCCTGCCCGCCCCTCTTATAGCCGCCGAAGCGCAACTTGCGCAACTGCCCAGCAGGCCGGGGCGCACCCGCAGCGCCAGCTCCCGCCCTGCGGGGCGGCGGGGCAGCGTCGAGCCGGGCGGCCGCGGGTCGGGGCCTCCAGGGAGGCACTCGGATGCGCCGGGAGCCCCACGCCCACCCTCCGATGTCGCCTGAAAAGCTGGGGGCGGCTGGGCAGGTGTGAGAAATCCT
>SJXQ01003498.1:547899-582309 GCA_006408695.1 Aepyceros melampus
TGAGAAATCCTCGAGGTGGCCCCAGGATTTGACCCTCGGGCCTCTGGAAACGGCCGCCTGGGACAGGGTGGCGGTAAGGGGTTCCTCTGAGCCGGCTGGGGGCGGTGGCGCCCCGACATTGAGGCTGGAGCAGCCAGCTCCTCTGGGCGGCGGGACTCGACGGCTCTGGGCCCCCGGGGAAACCCGGGGTTGGCGAGAGCGACCGGCCGTGCGCCTCACGCTGCCTTGATGTTAGTATGGAGAGGATGAGGAAAGTCAGGCTCACACAGGTCATGGAGGCACCGGTCGTGTTGCATCGGAGACTTCCCAACAGGAACGTGCTCCCGCAAAATCTGTGTGCTCCGCCGAGTCCCACAGGGGTCCGTTTTGTTCACATCTGTATCCCACATTGATAGCCCGGTGCCTTGCACAAAGAATTTCATTTTTAAGATGTATTTTAAAATGAAAATCGCAAATTTAGGTTTAACGTACTATTTTTGCATATTTGCATCAATTTTTTGGCTAAAATATTCTAAAGCAAATTACAAACATCATGGCGTTTCATCCTTAAATACTTCAGTGTTTATCTCTAAAAAATAAGGAAGCATTTCTATCTCTATCACAAGACCATTACCACACAAGAGTAATTTTTAACATCATGAGCTAGTCTGCATTTGAATTTTACCCAATATCTTTTAAAAGATATTTTATAATTGCTTTGTTTGTTTGAGCCTGGTTGTTTTGCTTTTAATAATTATCTATTGAAGAAAGGAAGGATATTGTACTATATATTTGTGAAGTCAGAAATTGTTAGTATTGACCATGATTTATAATTACATGGCCACTAAAAATTTGGGACAACAACTAAATGTTCAACATAGGAAATTCATAAGTTATTGAAAATCACATAGCAGCAATATGCACACATTAAAAATTATGTTGTAAAATAATATTTAATGATGTAGGAAAATAACTTTATTTTGTGAGCTGGAAAGAATCAGATTATAAAATGGTATGTGTTTTCTGATCACACACATGCCAATCAATACACACACCTCACACCAAAATATACATTATCAATCTTTAAGCTCTTCTTTGTGCTTTTCTGCTTTTCGTAAAAGCATCTACAGGGGACTTCCCTGGTGGTCCAGTGGCTAAGACTCCCTGCTTCCAAATGCAGGGGCCCCAGCTTCGATACCTGGTCAGGGAACTGAACTGGGTCCCACATGCCGCAGCTAAGAGTTCTCATGCTGCAACTAAACATCCTGCCTGCTGAAACTAAGACCCAAAACTGTCAAATAAAGAAGTATTTCTTTTAAAGAAGTGTCTACAATGAAATTACATTTTGAAGAAAATCTTTCCTCCCCTCCCCACGCCACCCCCGGATGATATGTTTGTGTTGTTTTTCATATAGAGGCAGTAGCATCCACTACCACCACATTTTTCTTGTCCACAATATCTTTGTAACTTGTTTCTAAGCAGAGACTTAGCTCACAGGCAGGGGCCTTGGCAGCCTTGGGTTACTTGTCTTGCCATCACCTTTTTAAGGGTCAGAGATCAGATTGGGACCAGAGTTATTGCATGAACACCAAGTAGCACTTGAGACCACAGTGTGAGGGTGCGGACTGCCTGTCTGCCTATCTACCTACCTATTTTTTACATTTTGTGTTGGTTAATAATTATTTTAAATAAAGTATTATATATTACTATTTGTATATTTATATTATATAATTATGTTTATATTATATTACTGCTGCTGCTGCTGCTAAGTCACTTCAATCGTGTCCGACTCTGTGACGGCAGCCCACCAGGCTCCCCCGTTCCTGGGATTCTCCAGGCAAGAACACTGGAGTGCGTTGCCATTTCCTTCTCCAATGCATGAAAGTGAAAGGGAAGTCGCTCAGTCGTGTCCGAACCTCAGCGACCCCATGGACTGCAGCCTACCAGGCTCCTCCGTCCATGGGATTTGCCAGGCAAGAGTACTGGAGTGGGGTGCCACTGCCTTCTCCAATTATATATTATTATATGATAAAGTATTTTTACTTTTAATGTTTTTATTGAAGTATAATTGCTTTATGCATTGTGTTAGAATAATGTATTTTTTTTTTTTTTAATTCAAAAGGAACAAAGACTTGAAAATTCAGTCTCTCCCCAGTCCTCCTTTTTCCCCTACAAGTAGTTGTTCTCAGTTTATGGTGTGTCCTTCCATGGATATTCTTTTTCTGTCCTTCATATATCTATTTCCTTAAAAAAAAAAAGTGTGCAGGACTTCCTTGGTGGTACAGTGGATGGGAATCCGCCTGCCAGGGCAGGGACGCGGGTTCAGTCCCTGGCTGAGGAAGATTCCACATGCTGGGAGCAACAGAGGCCATGTGACTCCTGAGCCCAAGCTCTAGAGTCTGTGTGTTGCAACTACTGAGTCCCTGGGCACCTGGAGCCTGTGCTCCACAACAAGAAACACTACCACAGTGAGAAGCTTGCACATTGCAAAGAAGACCCAGCATAGCAAAAATAAATTAATTAATTTAAAAAATATATTTAAGAGCATTTAAATAATGTCATATTATTCACACTAATGTTTTTGCCCCTTGCCTCTGCTTTTTTTTTTTGGAAAAATTTAAATTTCCACAATACACTTGTAAGGAAAAATGGCATTACAAATGTCCATGTACCATTGCCCAATTTCAACCATTATTTATCTCACTTCTTTCACCTACTATATCTAAAATACAATTTCTTACCAATACACAGGGTTGTGCCAGTCATTTTAGAGTCAGCGTATGTTTCATTTATACAGATGCACCATAATTAATCTAACCATATTGTTAGATACATAATGTTGTTAATTAATAGACTCAAAAGTACTTATTTGAGCACAGTGTGAGTATATTTGTGGGACATTTCTTGATAAACAGAATTGTTGAATTCAAGGGTATGTGCATTCAAAATAGAAATACATTGTCAAGCTACATTCCTCAGAGATTGTACTGATTTACATATGCAGTTGGCAGCAAGTAACACTGACTCAAGCATTAAGGGCATTTCATTGTCTCTTATAACTGGAGGAGGACAGTTGTAGTAGCTTGGAGACATCATCAAAATCCTGTTCCTTCTGATTCTCTGTTCTTCCACTGTGCCCTTGTGCTCATTGCTTCACAGTTGGAGGATGGAAGCTACTCCTCCAGGCACCAGGGCCTCACAAAGGTCAGGGCAGAGGCAAAAGATTTTCTTTCTTTTTTTTTCACCAAGCGATGTGGCATATGGGATCTTAGTTTCCGTACCAGGGATTGAATCTATGTCCCCCTGCAGTGGAAGCTCAGAGTCTTAACCACTGTACCACCAGGGAAGTCCCTTGATTTTCTCCTCTTGAGATTGTATTTCAAGTTGGGAAAGAGAAGTCACTGCTGCTGCTGCTGCTGCTAAGTTGCTTCAGTCGTGTCTGACTCTGTGTGACCCCATAGACGGCAGCCCACCAGGCTCCTCCATCCATGGGATTTTCCAGGCAAGAACACTGGAGTGGGGTGCCATTGCCTTCTCCGAGAGAAGTCACAGTTTCCCTTATTTCTCATTGACTGGAACTGAGAAATATCCTTAAACCCATCATGGGCCAAATGGAAGGTGATTGCCAGGACTGATAAGACAAATCAGAGGTCTGCCCCTGGGTCTGGGGGAGATCAAGGCAGATGAAAGGAAGCTTTGTTCTTTCCCGAAAGAATTGGGGTTCTGTGAGCTCAGAGGAAAAAGAGGAGAAATGGATCTTGTGAATACAGTGAACAGTGCTTGCTATACTTCCCAGGTGGCTCAGTGGTAAAGAATCTGCCTACCAAGCAGGAGACCCAGATTCAGTCCCCACGGTTGGGAAGACCCCCTGGAGAAGGAAATGGCAACCCACGCCAGTATTCTTGCCTGGGAAATCCTATGGACAGAGGGGCCCAGTGGGCTTCAGTCTATGGGTTCACAAAGAGTCGGACATGACTTAGTGATTAAACAGCATACTCAACTATGGTGTTTTATCAAACTTCTGATACACTTGACTTCATTATTAAATAGTAAAACTTAAAAATCCTTTTTGTTTGAACCTTGAAAACCCTCACAGTTAAAAAAGGTAATTCTAACCCTTTAATCTGAATATTGCTTTTTCTTTTTCAAAGCCCTTTCATGGTCTCTTGATTTACAATAGCCCACAGAAAGAGAGAAAATGGGTCTTATTTCCCTGTTATGGATGAGAGCCTGGAATTCAGCATGGTCAAGGGACGGGCCCAACAAGTGGCATCATTAGAGACCACAGTTCCCAGCTGCCATGGCCCTTGTGGTTTTGCACTGAGATCAGACACGAGCTGCAGGCTCACGTGGGTGCGCCAGGGTCTGAAGGTGTCCTCACAGAGCTCTGTGCTTTGCAGAGTCACTACTGGTGCCCTGTTGAAGGAGGAAAAAGGCAGACAAAGGTTAGATCTCTGTTTTGATCTTAGGCAATCCCAGGCACCTTCTCTTGCGTGAAATGTGCCTTTCAGCCCACAGTGAGGAGGACCTATACAAGCATATAGATTCGACTAAAAGAGCAACAGGATAATTTGGTCAAATAATGGGCTATTTTTCTCTAAGTTATGGATGAGAGCCTAGAATTCAGCATGGTCAAGGGACGGGCCCAACAAGTGGCATCATTAGAGACCATAGTTCCCAGCTGCCATGGCCCTTGTGGTTTTGCACTGAGATCAGTCACGAGCTGCAGGCTCATGTTGGAAAAGGAAATGGCAACCCACGCCATATTTTGCCTGGAGAATCCCATGGACAGAGGAGCTTGGTGGGCTACAGTCCACGGGTCGCAAAGAGTCGGACACGACTGAGCGACTTCACTTCACTTTCTCTAAGTTAAATATTTGTGTGAAGGTGGGAACGGGTAGGTGGGTGGACTGGACTAGTTCTCCTGGTATGTATGTGGCTTCTCAGGAGTGAGCTCCCTAAAGGAAAAGACTATCTTATTCTCCTCACTGTTGCCTGCCCCTGGCACAGCTCCTGATGCATAGTGAGGGCTCCATAAATGCCTATCAGATGCATGAATGGTCTGAGTTACTTCTGCTAATGACTGATGTCCTCCCTGTTACCATCCGTCAGAGCACCATGTTTCTTTCTACATGCTGTTGCTCTGCTGCATCGCTTCAGTCGTGTCCGACTCTGTGAGACCCCACAGACGGCAGCCCACCAGGCTCCCCCATCCCTGGGATTCTCCAGGCAAGAACACTGAAGTGGGTTGCCATTTCCTTCTCCAATGCATGAAAGTGAAAAGTGAAAGTGAAGTCGCTCAGTCATGCCCGACTCAGCGACCCCATGGACTGCAGCCTTCCAGGCTCCTCCAACCATGGGATTTTCCAGGCAAGAGTACTAGAGTGGAGTGCCATTGCCTTCTCTGTAGCGTGAATCAAAAACTACAATTAGTTAATTACTAATTTGTCAATGATTTTCTCTTTGTCATGAGAATGTAAGTTCCATGAGAGTCAAGACCAGGTCTACCCAGTTCTAGCCCAGGGTCTAAAACATAGTAAGGACTCTAGAAATGGGTAAATGAAGCTTTGAGCAAATGCTTTTAGCAGTGTCTGGCACATAGTGGGCCCTCAATAAACATTCCTGGAATAAACTCTGACTACATACTGCAAAGACTTCATGATCACACATCTCTGACAGCTGAGCTGAAGACTCCAGTTTGAAAAAGCAGAGCAGGGCCAAGGAGCCAGGCTGCCCAGCAGTGCCCGGGATGGACAGACAGCCCATCCCAGGTCCACTGGCTTCCACAGGATCACAGCTGGAGGAGAGCCTCAGGGCACAAGACAGCAAATTCTTTATAAAGAAAAGGAAAGAGGGGCTGGATTTTTTAAAATTAATTTTGACTGGAGTCTAGTTGCTTTACAATGTTGTTTTAGTTTCTGCTGTACAGCAAGGTGAGTCAGCTATATGTATACATAAATCCCTTCTTTTTTGGATTTCTTTTTTTTTTAATTTTTATTTTTACTTTATTTTACTTTACAATACTGTATTGGTTTTGCCATACATTGACATGAATCCACCACGGGTGTACATGAGTTCCCAATCCTGAACCCCCTCCCATCTCCCTGGATTTCTTTCCCATTTAGGTCACCACAGAGCACTGAGTCGAGTTCCCTGTGCTGTATGAGTCAGTTCTCATTAGTTATCTATTTCATACACAGCACTGATAGTGTATATATGTCAATCCCAACCTCCCAATTCATCTCACTCCCACACCTTCCCCCTTGGTATTCCTACGTTGGTTCTCTACCTCTGTGTCTCTAGGGGAGCTGAATTTTGAAGGACCTTGCAGAGAATAGGAACCATTGAAGGCACCAGAGGGGATTCACACGGCCAAGTCACCATTTGGGGACATTCAGCTGCAAAGTAATATAAGAAAGATTGCAGGGAAAAACTAAAAGAGATAAGTTATAAAAGATTTCTTTTATACCCATTTATTCATTCATTCCGGAGAAGGCAATGGCACTCCACTCCAGAACTCTTGCCTGGAAAATCCCATGGACGGAGGAGCCTGGTGGGCTGCAGTCCATGGGATCGCGAAGAGTCAGACACGACTGAGCGACTTCAGTATCACTTTTCATTTTCATGCATTGGAGAAGGAAATGGCCACCCACTCCAGTGTTCTTGCCTGGAGAATCCCAGGGACGGGGGAGCCTGGTGGGCTGCCATCTATGGGATCGCACAGAGTTGGACACAACTGAAGCGACTTAGCAGCAGACTTAGCATTCATTCATTCAACCAGGACAGCGTACATTGAGAGTATGTTGTGTGCTGAGGGCTCTGCTAGATCCTGGGGATGTAAGAATGAGTAAGATTTGGGTTTCCCTGGTGGCGTAGTGGTCAAAAATATGCCTGCCAGTGCCGGGGACATGGGTTCAATCCCAGATTCAGGAAGATTCCACATGCTGCAAAGCAACTAAGCCAGAACACCACAGCCATTGAGCCTGTTCTCTAGAATCCAGCACGTGCAGCTACTGAAGTCTCCGTTCCACAAAAGAAGCCACCGACTAGAGAGTAGCCCTTACTCGCCACAACTAGAGGAAAGCCCAGGCAGCAGTGGAGACCCAGCACAGCCAAAGATAAATAATGAAATAAAAGATGTTTTTAAAAATGAGTAAGAGTTAGCCCCGGACCTCAGCCATAGTCCAGAGCATGAGTGAAGAGACAGAAGAAGGAAAAACCCAAGAGACATTTTGAATAAAAGAACAACAGCCTTGTTAACTAAATTGTTTCCCGGGAAGAAACTAAGCATCCGTCAAAGTTCCATAAGCTTTCCTACCTAGAGCTCAATGATGGTGTCACTGGTAGAGGCAGAAACTGAGGGGGTGTCTGCGTGTGGAGGGCAGCGATAAGAGTGGGACTAAGGTATGTTGCTAGTGTGGTTGTTTAGAACCTCTGGTTGCAGATGTCTAGCAGTTAATTGAGGCTGAATTCCAGGTGGAGACATGGTTCTAGGCATCATCTTCAAAGACAGGAAAGATGACTTCTCAGGAAACCAGGGTTTGGGGGACCAGCAGCCTCAGGCTTGTGAAACATTGCAAGGTTTTGAGTAAATTAGTATGCAGTGGAGGGTGTGGAAGAAGAGGGAAGTGGGGAATTTGTTGATTTGAGGGACAGAAGGGGCTTGGAGGAAGCCACATGTAGTAGAGGGCACCTTGAGATAGCTGTCTACAGACAGCTGGGGAAAGAGTCCTGCAAGAACAGAATAAGGACAGTGACTTTTGCTCCCTTTAATAATTTAATTGCCCAAGTAATCATGTTCATTTCAGAAAATTAGAAAATGCGAAGAAGCAAAGCTATGACAAAAAGTCATCTCTAATTGCACCATGTGGAGATAACTTGTTAATATGGTTGTGCTGATTTGCCCAGACTTGGTAATGGCTTCTTACATCCCAGGCTGGAATCCAGCCTGGAATCTCTGAAGAAAGAGATGACAGCCAAGAGACTGACTTCAAGAGGCTCAGCCTCTGGGCTGCATGCTCTTTCTCTGTCCTAATCTCTCTTCCCCACTGGAGTGGAAGGACATGGGCCATGATCCCGTGTAGAGTTGGACTCTCCCCAGGTACCCAGGGCTGAACAGGCATTTGGAAAAATGCTGTGGAGAAGCAGAAACAAACCTTCAATCCTCAGAAAACTGAGATCTAATGCATTCTGAGGCTTTTCAAGTCACAGCCCAATTTTGTCCCTAAAGGTGTTTTATCAGACGACCTGCATAGTCACCTGTAGATATGGTGGCAGCAGCTGGAAGCTAGCTCCATAGGCTACCCCTACTTCTCCTGCAGTTAAAATGGTAACAGGGTATCCAGCACCTTCTCAGTGACCCTGGAGGAATTCAGTCTTCCAGGAAAAATCTGGGAACAACTCAAAATCACCAGGAAACATGACTGTGACATCAGTCTTCTGCCAGAGAGGCTATAAGGTGTGGTATCTCTGAGGGTTGGCTCTGGGGTCACACCGTCTGAGTTCGAATCCTGGACTTGTGATCTAGAAGCCTGTGACATTAGGGAAGGGGCTTCCCTGGTGCCTCAGATGGTAAAGAATAGGCCTGCAATGCAGGAGACCTGGATTCGATCCCTGAGTTGGGAAGATTCCCTGGAAAAGGGAATAACCCATCCCAGTATTCCTGCCTGGAGAATTACATGGACAAAGGAGCCTGGTGGGCTACAGTCCATAAGGTCGCAAGAGTCAGACACGACTTTAGGGAATGAGTTTCTCTCTGCCTCCATTTCCTCATTGGTAGTGAGATCCTTATGGTACCTTCTCACACCTTATCATCAGGGTATTCAGATTGTTACAAGTAAGGCACCTGGTAGCCACTCTACAAATGTTAGTTATTAATTAGAGAAGGGGACATTCAGGGTACACTGCATGGTGGGGTTAGTCTGGAAGTCTTCCTGAAGAAGGCTCTTGGCTTGTATGGGCTGAGCAGTCAGGGAGGGGAAGTTTGAATATGCCTGCTCAGTGGAGTGGAATGCAATGACCAGAAGTTCCATCCATCTATCCTTCTTTTATGCAACTACCAGGCCTGAGTCCTGGTTTGTCCCATCATGGCCTGTAATGAGGCAAGGAGTGGGCAGATTTTTTTGCCCAGGGCTGGGGCCAGACTTCCAAGAGCATTTTTCCTGCAACACGTTGCATAAGCAGAGGTTGCTGTGTGGCACCCTGCATGGTTGAGGCATGACCTGGGGCACCGGAGGTCTGGAGGATCCTCTCGGGCCAGGCCACCTCCCAAGCAGTGTGGTTCCCCAGCACCTAGCCCCTAGTATCCAGCTCCTGCCTGGGTATATCTCAGATGAGAGCTACTGCCCATCGCCCTGTGTCTGGGAAGATGTCACTTTAAGAAACAGAGTATCTTTGGGACTTCCCTGGTGGGCAATGGTTAAGACTCCATGCTTCCATTGCAGGGGGTGCAAGTTCAACCCCTGGTTAGGCTACTAAGATTCTTCATGGGCAATGTGGCCAAATAAATAAATAAAAAGAAAGAGAGTATCTTTTATTCTTATTATGTAAGTACTGAACATTCTTGTAGACAACATCCAGAGAAGATGCTTTAAATTTCTTACAATTCACTATCCTGAAATCACTGATGTTTTATGTTTTTCATGCATAGCTCTTCTTTTTTGTGTCTCTATAGATGCGTACGTGTGTGTGCTCAGTTGTTCAGTTGTGTCTGACTCTTTTTGACCCCATGGACTGTAGCCCACCAGGCTCCTCTGTCCATAGGATTCCCAGGCAAGAATACTGAAGAGGGTTGTTATTTCCCTCTCTAATAGATGTGTGTGTGTGTGTGTGTGTGTGTGTATACTTTCTTCTATCATAAATAGAATCATAAAGTAATACCATTTTGCAATGTGATATTTTCAATTGTCTTCAGCTTTCTTTTCATATTATTAAATATGCATCTACCGTGTAATTTATAATGCTGGCAATGTGCAACTGTGCCATAAATTATTTGAACAATTTCCTATAGTTGAAAATTTAGATTGTTTTCACTGTTTTTTTCTCATGAACAATGTTCTCATGCCTAATCTTGTAAATAAATGAAATATTCATGCTTAGTTCCTTAGGCTCATTTAGAAAAGCTGGGTCAACAGGTATGCATATTTTAAGGCCTTGGATGCCTACTGCAAAGACTCCCCAGTTGAGACCCCCAATAGTGGCTGTCCTACCTGTGGCCCAGAGAAGGGAACCACTTGCAAGGAGCTGGGCAGATGCACCAAGCATCTTGGAAATTCCCCCAAGGCTGAGGGTGGTGGCTGGGGTAAGGACCATGGTAGAAAGTGGACTGCAGGTGGGACCTTGAGCCACCCCTTGGAGAGCTGGTAACCTGATGAGAACAGGCGGAACCATGTATGTAACTCTGTGGAGGTGAGCGAGGTGCCTCAAAGAGGAAGATCCCAGAAAGGATACCCTTCCACACAAAAGCCTGCTTGTAGCTTTCAAGGGAGCCCTGGGGTAGGCCACGCTGCTGGACGGTAGTCTGTCTGTCCTGCCAAGAGCAGTGATGTGTATATTTATCTCTGCACCCCCACACCCAGCCCAGTGATCCAAAAATATTGATTAAACTGACTTGACAGCCTGCACCCCAACTCACAGCCCTTGCACCTCCTGGTCCCCCGTGTTTAGATTGTTTCTGGCATCTTGCTGCCTTAGAAGTGGACATTGGAGCACCCTTTCCATACGCCACTTGAGCAATGTACACATCCCTTTCAACTGGCGATTTCACATCTGCTGCTGCTGCTAAGTCGCTTCAGTCGTGTCCGACTCTGTGCGACCCCATAGATGGCAGCCCACCAGGCTCCGCCGTCCCTAGGGTTCTCCAGGCAAGAACACTGGAGTGGAACACCCTAAAGAAATCCAAGACCCCCAGGAACTGCCTGCTCGCCTTTCACCTCTGTTTTCTGGGGATTCTCTTCCTGCCCCCTCCACTCACATACTCTCCATTCACATCCTGGGTTCCTCAGCATCCTTGCTATTTCTTGCCCCATTACCTAAATTCTTCTCCTTAAGGCACAGTTAAAATACTACCTTCTCTAGCAAGCCTGCCCTGACCCCCAGCTGGACATCTTTTCTACTGCGCATTGGAGTCAGTTACATGCATGATTTATCTGAACCTCCCAACCACAATCTATTTGAGGGCTGGCAGGCAGAATCCACAGCTATTTTATCTTCATCCTTCTCTACATCTGGCAGAGTGCGGTACCAATAGCAGGTTCAGAAAGTTGGATGGAAGGGTCCCTTCGAGAAAGGAGGTTCTTTTAAAGCCTCGCAGTGACTCTCTGCGGTACTTTGAGACCACGTCTTCTGCCTGTAGATGTCGGCATCAGAGATGAGCTGCAGAATCAAATACCCTTTGTAGCAGCAGCACTATTTTCAACCCCAATCTTTAGAATTTCCATCTAAAATTTAGGTGAGCCAATGGAGGCCAAGAGAGGTGAAGGGCATTGGCTGAAGGCATACACAATGATCGAGAATCCATCTGATCTGATTTCAAGTCTGAAGCTCGCTTTCTGAGCTCAATCACTGCATATTTATATTATGATACAAATGTGATTATTTCTAACAGAAAAGCATTCACTTCTTTACAATAACATCTAGCGTGCAGAACTTTAAACATATGCAGAGAGTTCCCCTTGGGAGTTCCAGGGAGATTTTAATGAACTAAAATTTGATTCAGAAGTGCCAGCGCTCTGAACAGGGTTTTATGAGATAAAAAGCTGCTGACACATACTAAAGACTGGGAGGATGGGCAGGCCCTGGAATCCTCTTTTTCTCATCCCTAAAGCAGCACCCTTTTATTAATAAAACTTGAATTTTTATTGGTAGCATGGTTAATTACTGATAGTAAATTTGCACAAAGGAACGTTATTTAACCCCTTTAACCCCTGCTGTACCAGGAGGGTGGAGGAAGACCCTACACATGTAGGCTACAGTCAATCCTTTAATGTGGGTAACAATTCCTTGGTTGGGAATGAGAAGGTTGAGGCTCAGAGAAGTTAATTAATTTGCTCAGAGTTGCCCAGCAGAGCCCCGATGCTAGTTCTGGTCAGTCTCAGAAGTCAGGGCTCTCTCCCCTGTCTGGGTTCGTGGGTGCACACCAGAGGCTCTTGGTCCCCAAGTCTTCACTCCAGCCTAATAAAATCAGAATTGCTAGGCTCAGTGTCAGGTATCTGTATTTTAAAAAAGCTCCTCAGGTGCTTAAATGAGCAGCCAGGGTAGGAGAGGAGGGACCCGGGTGGAGCTGCCTCTCAGCTGTCAAGGGAGGGAAGAATCTGACCCAAGTTACAGAGCTCCTCTCCATTCACCTCAGAATCACCCAGGATCCTCTAAGACAGCTGCTGCCCTGGCTCCACCACAGATCAATGAAGGTAGAGATGCTGGGGTGGGATACACGCATCAGCATATACTCTTTTTTTTTAATTTTATTTATTCACTCTTTTGGCTCTGCTGGGTCTTTGCTGCTGTGCAGGCTTTCCTCCAGTTGTGGCGAGCGGGCACTACCCTCTAGTTGTGGTGCGGTGGCTTCTCTTGCTTGTGAGCACAGGCTCTAGGGGGTGGGCTTCGGTAGTTGCAGCACATGGGCTCAATAGTTTTGGCTCTCCGGCTCTAGAGCACAGGCTTAGTTGCCTGTGCACAGGCTTAGTTGCTCCCCAACATGTGGGATCCTTCAGGATCAGGAATCAAACCCATGTCTCCAGCATTGGTAGGCAGATTCTTTACCACTGAGCCACCAGGGAAGCTCCAGCATATACACTTTTAAAACTCCCCAGGTGTTAAAAGTGTAGCCAGTGTTGAGAACTGGACTCCGAAGACTGGAACCAAATGGCCTGGGGAGGCAGCTGAGCAATCCCAACCTGACTAGGGCCGAGACCAGGTGAAAGGGACCTCTCCTTTTTAGCTTCTCAGCTAGCTCTGGGGAAGGAAGACAAGGAGAAAAAGAATCAGCATCCAACAATCAGTATGCAAAGATGTTGTTAAATGCTCAGAAAGAATTCCTGCTCTCAAATCAATTAAATGCTTTCCAGCAAATTCCTTGATAAATTTACTTGACAGATTCTTTCTTCACAGAGAAAGCAAAATGCACTTTAGTCTTTGCGTAGAAAAGTGATATAAAAAAATCGTCATGAATGGGGTCCAGATGAATGAGGTTTAACTATGAGACAAAGGGGACTCAGCAGACAGACAGCAATGGAATCTGTGCAATCTATTATATACCGGCTTTTGTACGCAAAGCGGGAAAGAGCTGCGGAATAGGATTACTATGCTGACGGGGAAAACAAAGAAGTTTAACACTCAATGCATGAAAGAGCAAGGTGAACCCGGGGCAAGGAGCCCGGTGAGGAGGGCAGGCTGGGAGCTGGGAAACACGGCGGCCAGTCCAGGGTGGAACGGGGCCTGCCTCTTCCAGGTGATGTCCAGGCTCTCTAATCTGTACTGGTTGTGACCTTGGCAGAGCCTGCATACTTCTCCCCTCTCCATTCTGCGCCCTCCCTCCTCGGGAAAAGCCTGGGCAGAACACTGCCCTGAACTCCCTTTAGGAGAGCGTGGGAATTTCTGGGAGAAATTGAAATTTCTGGGAGAGTTTGAAACAAACTCTCCTCCCAACCTGGCAAACCTCTCTCCGGAGGTAGCAAAGAAAAACAACCTTACTACTGAATTAGCATTAAACCGGAATGTGAGGTGATCTGCTGGGAGAATGCAAAGATGGAAAGAAATCACTCGTCTTTTCTCTAGACAAGCCCCCACCCATCGGGCCAGAGAACTTGACAACACTGTGGGTCACGCATAGCTCACCCTGGATTCATTTACTGCAGTGGCCACCTGTGTCGGCTAACTGCCTTTACCCGAAAGAAAAAGAAACTCATCTCTTTATGGCAAGAGCTAGTTTTGCAATGGAAGCCGAAGCTAGGGTCCTATTCTCTCACAGAATCTAGGAGACCGGGCACTTCTTCCGGGATGATTCCATTTCAAAGAAATGAATGATTCCTGGGTCCTTGAGAAAGACATGCCTGGGTAGTAAAGCTGGCAAGAGGCTTATTTGGCTTTTGAAAAAATTTACATACAGTTCAAAGACACTGAGAAAGCACTTCCAATTACAAGTTTTCTAAAGTAAATGCTCTAAGAAAAGGGAGTGAGGTGAGGTGGAAAAGTCTCTTCTATTATTTTCAACAGAGAGTTAAGCTTCTTATTTTGAATTTCTATTTACCCTTACAGAACACTGGCCCTCCCGCAGAGCCTGGAGGGGAGTGATGGGAATGTTTGACTTGAGGGAGGTGTTGTCGGCTCAAGACCTAAGGGGTGCTTTGTGGGTGCTCAGCTGCTCAACACATACATGTGTCTGACTGTGACCCCATGGGTTGTAGCCCACCAGGCTCGTGTGTGCATGGGATTTTCCAGGCAAGAATACTGGAGTGGGTTGCCATTTCCTTCTCCAGGGGATCTTCCTGACCCAGGAATTGAACCCATGTCTCTTGCATCTCCTGCATTGGCAGGCAGGTTCTTTTTACCACTGAACCACCTGGGAAGCCCCAACCTGAGGGGTAGTGTAGACTTAAGCTGGATTTAGTCTTGCGACCTGGACAGGAAGAAGGGTGGACAGTGCCTCCAGCTCTTAGGGAGTTTCAGATTTGGCTAGGATGTTAGCAATAATAAGTGTCACACGAATCCCCTGACCCCTCTGTCTTTCCAGACTCATTCTGTGTGCTGCCCCTCCCCCATTCTGCTTTCCCCCTGCTCCCTGCTGGGCAGCAGGGCAGGTTGGGGACCCCAGCCAGGGGTGACTCCTCAGCTGTGGCTTCATGCCTCCCTCCTCCTCCTCAGCACAGATCCTGGCTTCTGCTCCACTCCAATTAGACTCTAACCCACTAGAAGCTGCAGCCAATTCTGCGGAAAGTTCAGATCTTTAGGGACTTCATAAATTAGCTTTTCCTGCTAAGTGTTCTCCAGAAAAGAAAAAAAGAGAAGAATCATTGAGGAGTGAGGGGCAGGTTGCAAAGCACAGCACAACTGCTGCTTAGTCTTTCCAAGCCCTGAGTGTTCACATTGCAAATAATCGGGCAGAACCATCCCAGGAGTGGGGGCTATGGGGTTGAGGGGGGGGATGCAGGGAAAGCTGATCGGCTGAGGGCTCACTGGGTGGCTCTGGGCAGGTGGTGGGTACAGGTTGGGGAGGGATAGTTCTGAGATGCAGGTGGTGGGACCGGGCTTGTTTTCTGTTGGCAAATTCTGAGCAGGACCTTGCATCTTTAGGACATGTCTGTGAGTGTGTGGCCTCGTATTGATGTTAGAAAATGCAGAGAAGAATCCTAGATTTCTACACCCCTGGTGTCCCTGAGCAAGTTTTGCTGTGTCTCTGTTTCTGTCCCATGTGGTCCATGTTCTTGCTCGTGGTGCAGATGGGAGGTTTCCATGGGATCCCACCTTGCAAGTTGTGGCCAGAGATGTCTGACAGTTTCTTAGTTATAAGCAGTGTCAGCAGAGAGGGAGGGTCAGCTGGAATGGTGTGTTGAAGGGCCCAGTCCCTAGGGAACTGGGGAGCAGTCTCTACCTGCTCTGCCACATGCTCTGGGCTGTATCTGGTCCAGTATTCTTCATTCTCCTAGCCCCACACTTGGCTGCGAGCCTGGCTCCAAACATGTAAACTCTCTCATGCCCCTAACCCCTTGCATCTGCGGGTCCCTCAGTCTGGAACACCCTCCCCATCTTTCTCCATCTGGCTAAACACGACTCATCCTTCAGTGATGTCACCTCCTGCAGGAAGCCTTCCCTGCCTCTCTGGGATCAAGAGGGAGTCCTTCTTTTGTGCTCCCGTCTCCCTTTGGACCTACATCTATTAGAGCACTCTTCACACCTTGTGATTCACACCCTGGGAAAAGAATCTGCCTGCCTGGTAAAAGAACCTGGGTTCGATCCGTGGGTTGGGAAGATCCCCTGGAGAAGAGAAAGGCTACCCATTCCAGTATTCTGGCCTAGAGAATTGCCCATGGGGTTGCAAAGAGTTGGACATGACTGAGCAACTTTCACTCTTTGTCTCATCCACTAGATGGGGAACCTCTTGAAGACAGAATGCATCTTTCATCCCTGGGTTCCCACCAGCCAGCACCGTTCTGAGCAGAAAGTGAGTCTGTAGCGTGAATGAATCTTGAGTGACAGCACCTCATAGCTGCATAGCACTTACCAGGCACTCTCCCTACACTGCTTTCTGCTCACCTTGCCATAGGCCAGAGCACAGGAGAGGCAGATGGTGTTATTCCCATTTGACTAGGGAGGGTCATGAGCTTGGCTGGTTAACAGGTGTCTCCTGACTATCTATGACTCCACTTTCCAGCCCAGAAGGAATCTCCACCTAGGAGAGCAGCCACAGAGCGAAGTTGGCTGGAACCTCAGGCAGCAGTCTTGGGAGAGCTGTGCCCTAAAGCCTCAAGCCCCTTTATTTAATTTAATCTTGGTCTTCCTCAGGCTTGAGTAGCATTCATCGACTCTGAATCTTCTGTCTTAGGTGTTTGCCAAATCTGGTTAGATTTTTTGAGTCCTAGTCTATAGCTTTTCTCCAGCTCTGATCTCTCATCTTTTAAAGAACCCCCTCCTGACCTCTTACAACTTCTCAGAAGAAGGATTTGGTTTCTTGTAGGTTTCTTTGTCTCATCCCTGCTTCCTTGTGGAAAGAAAGTAAATTATACAAAAGTGTGATGTTTCCAGAATGTTCAAAACTTGTGACTGCCTTTTGCTGAATCAGCAGGAGAATTTTCCTCACCTGAATCCCTGCCTCAAGAATCAGCTCTTTGCTGAGTTTGTTATCACTAATCTCCAACGAAAGATCCCTTAGCAACCAGGTCCCAATAAAGTGAGATTGTAAACTGACCCCTAATGTCGCCTGATTCTGCAAAGCTGGCTCTCTCATAGGTACAAAGCAGTCCATCCCAGAACATGATTTTTAAAGCCCTTTTAACGAAAAAGGGACACAAAGACAGAAAAAGATTTCAATCTGAGCGTCCCTGTGTGCTCAGCACGATCCCAGGGGATGCAGAAATAGAAAAGCGCTGGAGGAGCTGGCAGTCACTTTAGGGAGAGCCCTTGGGAGTCAGATACAAAGCACCCTGGCCAGACTGTCGCAGCCCATCGAATCTGACTCAGTGAGGTGAACTCCCCTGCGCTCAGACCACCTGTAAGTTGAGCTGTTTCCTGTGGCTCCCAGTCCTTCTGCAAATATAACTCTCTGCCCAGGATTGGTGTTGGTTTCGACCCTCTCCCAAGTCAAAAAGAGCTCTCGTTCATGGGGGAGGACACGAGCGTGGGGAGTTGAGAGGACAGGAGTTCGGTAAAGTCACAGGGCTGAGTTGCCCCTCCGGGGCAGGGTGACAAGGCCCAGACATCAGAAAGGAACACTGTTGGGCTTTGCTGTGTCCTGATGGGGGTCGTGGGAAGTTCAGCCTTCCAGGGATGTTTGGGAAAGGCCTGGGGAAACCTTTGACACCAACAGAGCTTTTTGCCTTAGAAAAGCTGAACCAACTTGGTTAATAAAATTACCCAATGCCCGTCTGATCAAAAGGGTCCACATTATGCCTTAATCTTAAAGCCATAGCTCCATGCAGAAGTGGTGTGGAAACTGCCTGTGGGTCGTGTGGATAGAAATCATTAACATTTATTGAGTGTTTGATGGGAGCCAGGTTTTTGGTGAAGGCTTTTCTTCATTATCTTATTAATTAAGATGTACAAGGTTCTCCAGAGGAGGACAGTCTCCTCCTATTTGGAAACAGGAGAGAGAAATTTCCACTGGGGACAGGTGCTGATGTCAAGAGCAGCTGTCCTAGTTAAGATTACTTCCTTCTGGACAGTGCTGGTCTCCTGGAGATCCAAGACCATGTTCTCTCAGCATTCCCGCCCCCTCACCCCCGGACTTCTCTGTCTACCAGGGCGAGCAGACATGTGTCCCACCCAGGCTGCACCCAGGCTACCTGTGCTTTGAGAGGAATTCCTCGCTGAGCATCGCGCCACTTGCTAATCATTGTGTTATCTCATTTCATCCTCATGAGGGAGGATAGTATTTTCGCTCCTGTTTTACAGATGAGGACACTGAGGCACAGAAGGGATGAGGATTTGCTCACTCTCCCACAGCTAGGGGTTAACAAGCCAGTTCTCCCTGTGTTCAATCTGTCTCCTCACCTGCCGTGGTTCTGACTCAGTCCACAGGGTTCTACCCTTCGGCTTCACACTTGGGTGAGTGGGACCACTCAGAATCTTGAGCAGGACTAAGAGGGTCTGAAGAACTGTGGAAAGATGTCTTATTCTGCAAAACTGATCAACAAACAGACAACAGAAAACAAGCAATCTGCATTGTAGATTGCAACAGTTGGCAAGACCTGCCAACACCGGAGACCGAGTGGCTTAAATCAGAAATTTATCTCCTCACAGTTCTGGAGGCTAGAAGGCTAAGATCAAGGTGCTGGCAAGACAGATGTGCGGCAAGAACTGAGCCTTCCGGCTGTGTCCTCGCCTGGCCTTTTCTCTGTGTGCACACATCCTGATGTCTCTTCCACCCGCTCTGTTGGCTCATGGCCCCACCCTTATGACCTTATTTAACTTTCATTACCTCCTGAAAGGTCCTGTTGCCATATTCAGTCACACTAGGGCCTCGGGCTTTAACATACGATTTTGAAGGGTACAATTCAGTCTCCCACGTAGATGATTCAAAGTTTTGTGTCCCTTCTATAGCAGCCCCTACAGCATGGGACACAGTCAGGTCAACCCCAGGTATCCGCCCCTCTCTGCGAGACCTGGGGGCTGGAGACTGCTCTCTGGAAGCCACACCCCTGAGAAACCACTGCCCCACTGAGAATTCAATAAAGACATATATATATATATATATATATACACACACACACACACATATATAAACAGCATGTTACTACAGACTCCTTGGAGCTCTATAAAACCCAACATTTACATGTAGTTTTCACCTCATCTGAAGTTTTTACATTTACCATCTTGACATGGGGACTGAAGCTACAGCCCCTTATCTGGTCTAAGTTTCTATCAATATTCCTTTTTTTTTCCTTTGAGTTCTCATAGCTGTCTAGGGGTCCAGAGGGCTATGATCTTTCCATACACAAAACTGGTTTCTCTGGTCCCATCTTTAGAACATTTTTTCCAATGAAAGGAATGACTTTGCAAGAAGCCATGCATACCTGGGAGCTTCCCAGGTGGTACAGCAGTAAAGAACCCACTTGCCAATTCAGGAGAAGTAAGAGACAGGTTCAGTCCCTGGGGTCAGGAAGATCCCCTGGAGTGGGACGTAATTCCACAATCTTATTTCCATTCTCATCATGCTGTAAGCCCCCGAGCACAGATCCATGTACATCTAACACATGCTTCTGCTAAACCACCTCAGCTTAGAAGATTGCTGGAGATCAGTCCCTCACTGGCCATGGGAACTTTCAGGGGGCCTTGATTTGACTGGGAGAAGTCGAAAGTTCACCAAGAGGACTTCTTTAGTGGTGCAGTGGTTAACAATTTGCCAGCCAGTGCAGGAGGCATGGGTCCGATCCCTAATCCGGGAGATCCCACATGCCTTAGGTGCCACAACTACTGAACCCAAGCTGTAGAGCCTTTGCTGCCAGCCAGAGGGACCACCAATGAGAAGCCCACTCACCACAACAAAGAGCTGCCCCAGCCTGGGGGCTTTGTCTAAAGAAAAACATTTCTTTATTTTTCATTCAACCAAGGCTGGGGGGGCCTCAACCAGTGTTTCCTGCCTGACCTACTGCTGACCAAGTAGTCAAAGTGGTGGCCACGTTCTTCTTGGGCCCTGAGTGTGGCTGTCTGCATTCCATGTGTGTGAGTGTGTCTAACGAGCTTCCATCCCAGAGAGAGGCAGAATTGAGGCGTTCCATGGGACAGGTCACTGAATATTTGCAATTTCAAGTTCATGGCCACAATGTAGCATTTCAGAGGTAGACAGAGGCCTGGGAGCAGACAGTGGAGAAAGCAAGGCTTGGAGGTTTACCATGCTCCACTTTGGTGGCGTTACATGTAACTGGGAGTTGCAGCAAGCATTAGCCCTGGAATGTGACGATTTCCAGAGTGACTGAGGTGGGGAGGAAGGGATGGGTCCCCCACCTTCTTCTCTGGCTGTGCCATGCTGCTCTTCCAGGTCAGGCACAGTGGGGCGCAGGAGGAGGCAAAGGGCTGCCCAGGTCCCCCTGTCCCATGCGTGGTCTCCTCTCCCTTCCTCTCTACTCTCCACATACTTTTTCTTATCCTGGGTGAGCCAGTTGAAGTGGGCATGATACTACTAATAAGCTGATTTAACAGAAGTGTTTAGCTCATTGGGCCTTTGGGATAGATCTCAGCTGCCCCTTGCCTGAAAAGATAACAAGCTTCTGTGTAACTAACAAGGATACTAGCCCACTCCACTGCTACATTCTTACTTTATATGCTGATGGTATTGATAATCATTTCTGTAAGTGGAATTCATCTTTCCTCTGGCAATAGAAAGACTGAATTGTAAATGGTATCCTGGGGGCCTCCTCTCTCTAGAGCCTCTCTGAGCTCAGGGGTGGGGGGATGGGGGCGTGGGGTGGGAGGGGATAGGCACAGATGACTCCACACGTCCACTTACCCTTGGGGTCCCTGGTCCATGTTGTCCATAGCATGTAAAGTCATTTGAAACATCAATTATGAATTGTCCTTTCTCTTACATTCCCATGATCTCTCTTTACTCATAGGCTTATTTTGAGAAATAAATGAAATTAAAATAATTATAGTCAACCGTCTACTACATGCTAACCCTAGGTATTTTATGAATACTGTTTCCAAACCTAATGGCAAGATCATGATAAGAATCGTAACTACTATTTTATAGATGAAGAAACTCAGAGAAGTTATGAATTTGCTCAAGGTCAGTAAGTTAAGATTCCAGCCTCGGTCTTTTTGAGCCTAAAGCTCACATTTTCCCTCTCCGGTACTATGCTGTATAAAACATTGCTCCAGCCAGCACAAAATTCGGTTGTGCTGCAGTAATGAGTGAACCCCAAATCTTGGTGACTTCTGACAACCGAGTTTTGCTTTATCCTCACACATGATGCCTTATTCACATGCATCACAGTTGGCTGGGGGCCTTGCCCCATAGTCCCCCAGGACTCTTGCTGAAGATGTAACAGCCACTGGACTGTTGCCAGTCCCCATGGTAGAGGGAGAGGGCATTCTGGAGGGTCTAAAACTAGCAAATAAATGCCCTGGCATTGAATTGACGCACTTTGCTTCTACCCACAACTCACTGGCTGGAATTTTACGTGAAGATTCCAAACCATAATGGGGGAGGAAGTGCCATCCCATCGGACAGCAGAGAATGGACAGTACATGGCAAGCAGCATTCAAACCTGCCATGAGTGTGTGACACAGTACTTGGCACCTACATGCTCAATAATCACTACTTCATACCCCCTCCCCTCCCCCAACTGTGAACAGCTTATGATGAAACACTGCTGTTTTGGAATAAGAGACTGGCATAATGAGCAGGCCCTTCATTCTGTGCTTTCTTCAACACTTTATTGACTACAGCTGAATCATAGGATGCTGGCAGCAGTTCACATCTGGATCAAATTGCTCCAGGGCCTGAGTCTCCAGTGACTTGATGTCTCACTATGTAACAAGGGTCTCCATCAGTCAAAGTCAAACGCTCTGTTGCAGGTGATGGGCAACACTCACACGCATGACACGTGACACCCTCCCATGGGCATCCCCATCAGCTCAGGGCTACACGCAATCCCCGGCTGGCAGCTGTAACTCCACCCTTTCTTCTTTTAGACAGGGAGGCATATCAGAACGCAAGTGAGTGACAGAAGCATCGTCACAGGGATATGTTAAATCTGTTCTAATTGTTTAAAAAGTGCATCAATTGTCTGAAAATCTCAAAAGTTAATCATTAATAGCAAATTGCCTAGGACACACCTCATAACTGCTCAAGATATGCAGCGTGTCAGGACACCAGCGTGGATGAATTACTGGTCAAGATGATCCCAGACCAACCTGTTGTGAAATGAAAAATTGTGTCAATTAACTGGTTGTTTTATCTACATGGTGCCAAGGAATTGGTGGGAGAGAACATTTTGTCCATGCTAACTAAACTGGCTAGTGGCCTTGGCATTGTGTGGACCCAGCCTGAGAATTAAGAATGCGAGCATAATATCAAATCATGGAATGTTAGACTGAAAGGAATTTCCAGAGATAATTTTCATCTGTTACAGATGAGGAAACTAAGGAACAATCGGGTTAAAAGATTTGCTGAGAGACACACAGTGCAATTATTAACTACTGTTTTAGAAGAGGTAGATGTGTGCACATCTTCACCCACAACATTTTTAACATTTTCTGTAGCTATTTCAGAACTGAGAGGCTCAACCAAATGGAATTGCATACTTTCTAAAAGTAGACAAGAATTTAAGAAACACCCCGTGATGCAATTGTTTCATTGCTTAAACTTGCTGCTGACTCATCTGCCTTCCACTTCTTTACCAACATGGTCGTGGCATCCGTCACTTACATTGGCTCTTTTCCCCAGCTGGTCCCATCCTCCTCACTGGGCTGGGAAACAGGATGTAGTCACATCACCTCTGTGAGTCCTCATTGGTTGGTGGGCAGGGCTCAAAGGTGAGGACTCCAGCGGGAATTCTTGCCAATAGGGGTAGGCCTCCTGTCCTCCAACATGAAGAAAGCTACCTGTTGCCCAGGAGAGTGGGCTGTTTAAGGCCAAAATCCTGGAATCCCTGGAACAAGGAAGCCAAGGGTTTCAGGCTTCATCTTTTTGAGAAAGGACAAATTCCCCCCACAACAAACAACTCCTGTGCTGTACCTAAAGTATGAGGGAGGAAATGTCTCATCCAGAAATAGTCCTTGAATCCGTGCCCTCCCTATTCCTACTTAACTGTGAATTGTATTTTTTTATTCACTTTGGGTTCTTGACTCTTGAAAGGCCTTTAGTCTGAGGCAGGTGATTTTGTGTCCTTCTGAGGCCTTGAAGACTCCCTGCTTCAGGGAGTCTTTCCTGGGAGGAAAGGAACTCCAGAGCAGTTCCAAACGGCCCCAGGGTCAGTGATCAAGATCTAGGCTGTCCACTGTCACTCCCAGTCTAGGATTTTGGCAGCTCTCCTAATCCCACAGGCCCAGACGCAAGAGGCAGCCCTTGGCATGAACAAAGAACTCTTAGGCTCAGGGCCAAGAAATCAACCCTTTCCCCCAAATGGGGCTGCCTCTCCCCAGAAAAGCACACTTCTTCCCCTTTCCGGTGGGTTGTGTGGCTTAAAGAAGTATTTGGAGTTGGGTAGGGGTAGCTGGGAGCTCCCAAGCGGTTCAGTGGTAAAGAATCTGCCTGCCAAGCAGGAAATGCGAGTTCAGTCCCTGAGTGGGGAAGATCCCCTGAAGGAGGAAATGGCAACCCACTCCAGTATTCTTGCCTGGGAAATCCTATGGACAGAGGAGCCTGGTGGGCTATGGTCCAAGGAGTTGCAAAGAGTCAGACACAACTTTGAGACTAAACAACAACATGGAGAGCTGGGCAGGTGCGTAGTAGGGTGACATCCTGGGACAATTCTCCCCACTACCATGCCAAGTAAGAGGGAGGGATGGAGGAAGAGAGGATTCTCCATCATGGTGGGTACCCCCCACCTCTAAGTTTTGATGGATTATTGAAAAGATGTTGTGGGAAGTCTTGCCCTTTCCAGTCCTTGCTGGCTTTGGTGCAAAGCTGCAAACACAGCCTTACACTCCAGCTTGTAATACACATACTGGTCACGCCTTGTGGGGCACTCGGTTCAGATCCTGAAAAACTACTGGTAGGAGAACTGATGACTGAAGAATTTAAGACTTCAAAGGAGAGTAAAGTTAGGAGAAGAAAGGTCAGAAATGAAATAGAGAACATTAGAATGGGTTTTTTGTTCAGAAAAGAACACAATCCAAGAGCATACTGAACAAAGAATCTTCTAAGGTATATCGTATCCACACCTGTGGAAGCGTCAACCAGTTTAGCCAAGCTAGTGAGCAGTTGAGCAACGTGAGGGTCACTGGGCATGCACCCTCCCTAGAGTGGTAGCACCACTTCTAGGGATGTGTCCTAGAGAAACAAGTTCAAGGATGTTCACCCAGAATCCTTTGTGATAGTGAAAAATTAGAAGCAACCTAAATATCTATCAGTAGGTGAGTTGATGAATTGTGGTCTATTTGTACAGTGTAATGCTATTCATCAATCAAAATGAATGAACTAGGTCTCCACCCATCAACAAGAGTAGATCCTGGAAACGTAATATTAGGTTAAACAAACAACAAAAAAAAGCAGGTTCCAGAATGATACATTCAGTGTGACACCACTTATGTAAATTAAGAAGCACTCAAAGCATTGCAGGGTGTGATATATGAGTAATTCATATGTAGTAAATGGTGATGGACAGGGAGGCCTGGCGTGCTGCGATTCATGGGGTCGCAAAGAGTTGGACACTACTGAGCGATTGAACTGAACTGAACTGAAAGTGTGAACACATAAATGAAAAGAAAAGCCACCAGTCTCAGGACAGTTGCTATTTTTTAGAGGGAGGAAAAGCGGTACAAAGGGAACTTTGCCAAACCTTTTCCAAACAAGTTTTTTCTTTTTCTTTTTCTTTTTTTTGACTGATCTGATACGGCTGTGGAAAAATGTTCAGCTTTGCTATTTCTGGGAGTAGCTGCAAGGATTTTGTTGTATTACTCCCTTATATTTTTCTGTATGTTTGAAATATTTAAAAGTTGGACAAAGAAAATTTCATGGCATTTTGCACCCATTGACATGAGCAGTAATGAGTATGGTACTGTGATTTTCCATTTTTATCTTGTATCTGAAAAATATTTTCCAAGACTTCCTTTCCTTGTGTCTCTAACAAAATGCTCATAAATGTGCTTTTGTTGTTGAAATATCAGGAGGGGCACTTTTTCAGCCAGTTATTCTGGGCCCTCCTGATCTCATGCGTGGTTCCCTCATCCAGATACCTGGAGGGGGCAGACTGCTCCAGGCAGGCTGCAACCAACTGCACAGCAGGGCTTCCTGCTAAAAGCCTGCCTGGAGAGAAGGCTCAAGGTCTGGTTTACTTTCTCCTTTCTTTACCTTTCCCAAAGTTTTCTACTTTGGGAATGCTATTCCTTGGCCACCCCAACATCTACCTTTTCTTCCTTTGTTTCTTTTTTAAATATTTTTATTTATTTGTTTGCACTGAGTCTTAGTTGCAGCACTTGATGAGATCTTTGATCTTTGTTGCAGCATTCAAACTCTTTAGTTGCAGCATGTGGGATCTAGTTCCCAGACCAGGGATCATACCCAGGCCCCTTTCTTTTGAAGTGCAGAGTCTTAGCCACTGGATCCCAAGAGAAGTCCCAACATCTTCCTTTTCTATCCCAATCTCAGGATTCATGATTCTACCAGCGCTGACCCACTGAGGGCTTCTTCAACTTGGATGTGTATCAGAGTCACCTGGAAAGCGTATTCAAATCTAGACTGTTGGGCCCCACCTCTAGAGTTTCTGATTCAGAAGGGAGGTCTGGATGGAGCCCAGTGGTATGCTGGAAGCTGCTCCCTGAAGGGATAATAGGACTGATTTGCAGTGCTTGCCAGTTCCCATGGTGAAATATTCGCATCACAGCTGATTTCAAGCTCCCAACTTGACTGTCATTAAATGTGGAATTAGGGACAGGACGGGCACTTTTCTTTCTCCCAAGGTGATGCAAAGCATCTCAGCACACTTTTGTCATGGGACCTGAGAATCTACATTTCTAAAAAGATCCCAGGTTGCGCTGAAGCTGCTAGTCCAGGGAGGCCAGGGTTCCGGAATCACGGTTCTAGAAGGTTGAGCACAGGAACGTGGAGTTTGGGATGGGATTCCTGGATTGTGTGAATAACTCTGCAACTTTGACCTTAAAAATCCCACTTCCTTAAAAGGAACCCAGGGACCTGGTGGTCCAGTGGTTAAGACTATGCTTTCAATGCAGGAGGTAGGGGTTTGATCCCAGGCCAGGGAACTAAGATCCCACATGTTGGTTTGATCCCTGGTCAAGAAACTAAGATCCCACATGCTGTGTGACCAAAAAAACCTAAAAGAGCCCAGGAGATTTCCTGCTCTGACAGCAAAGGCAATTTCACACCCTGGGGACCATCATGGGCTGCCCTGCAGTTAAGCCAAGCCCAGTGTCCAACATAAGGGGTACACTGGCCCAGATGCTCTGTCCCCTGTCCTGAAAGCTCCCTGTCCACAGACCACTAACCATGCTTCTCTCACTTCAAGCAACAGTCTGCTCCCCCTCCCCACCCCAGACCCCACAGCTGGGGGACACAGCCCCGCAGGAGATGGGCTAGTCCCTGGGGGCTCTCGAAGGACAGAACCGTGTCTGAGGGTGTCCTTGGCAAAACGTGCCATAGATGCCAGGAAAAAAAGAAGGGAGGGAAATGGGAAGGAGGAATAAGAGAAGAAAAGGATACAGAGGAAAGGCGGGGAAAAGAGAGTCTGGAACAGAGAGGCTGAAGGTGGGGGCTCAGCAACTCCCAGGGGCTCGGGTTCCAGCCAGATTAGGCACAAACCAAATGACAACTGTCCACTCCCCTCCAGGTGAAAAAACAGCTGTCTTCTGGGAGCGCTTTGGTCCTCCCACTGCCCTCCCCGGGCTCAGCAGGGATGAGGCCCCCTCTGAGGAGAACAAAGGCAGCTCGGCAGATGGCAGATGCTGCTGGGAGGAGAAAGCCCTTTCCAGGAGGAAGGCAGGATTAACACGCTGAGGTATTGCCATACATGCTCATGATATTATCAAGTTGGTATATAGGATTAGATGTCATTAGGATTACAGGGTGTAATAACTCCAGGTGTGGTTGACATTTCTATTCAAACTGTAGTTTGGGGAAACCTATAGGTTTCATTGCTGGTAATTTTTCTCTTTCCTCCCAGAACTTGATGTTCTGTCTCAGTCCCACCCCCCTCCACCCCCTGACCCCTTGGCTGGTGAGCCCACAAGTTCCTCCAGCGCCCTCACGGCTCCCACGCTCCAGGAAAGCTGGTGGGCCCTGGAGGGGAGCAATGGTAGCTGAGAGAAGGAATCCAACTTCCTCTGGTTTTTTGGAGGCAGAAGCCGAGGCCCAGAGAAGGACTGGTTCAGGAACACTCCATCAGTGTTAGCCCACAAATAGGGGGACCCCGGCCACCTGGAGAGACTTTCCATGTTGCCATGAACTCTCCCCCTTTCTTCCCATCCTTTCTTGACTTTCTTTTGCCCCTTCTGCACCGTCTCCCCTCCCCCTCCTCCCTCTCCCTAAGACTCAGCCTTGGTCCCTCCTGCTCCAGCAGCCGGCAGCCGTGCCCCTCCCATTGCCCCCATTCCCTCTCAGCTCCTGGGGCCTGTGGACTTGCTTCAGTGCTGGCCACAGCCCTCGGGCCCTGGGCACGCCTTCTGTCTGTTGGGGTGCCTTAGGTGGGGGGCATGCACACGTGGCTGGTTTCAATCAAACAACTCGCTGCCAAATGAACACACACACACAAAAGCAGAAAGGCAGAGCAACGCTCGGGCAGCCGGGCAGATACTCCGAGAGCTGACACCCCTAGACTCAGAGTCAGGGGCCTTCCTCTCCACGGTTTTGCCCACTCACTGTACCGGCACTGACTCCTCTCCCTGCTCCTGCAAGGTGGCATCAAGGCGGTGTCACTGATGAGGCCACAGGTACCCATGGGGAGGGTGAAGGTGACACAGCTCGTACAGCGAGGACCTGAGATGTAAATCCGGATCCGCTCCATTCTGAAGTTGAGATTCCTTCATTCACACCAGAAACAGGAGTCTTCTCTGAACCCTCCCTCTCCTTGGGTTCCACTCTCTTCCATAAGAGCAGCTTCCCCAGGGCGCAGGGATCTGAGTTGCAGCCTGAGGGGCTCAGGTGAAGGGCCAAGGACAGTCAAACACCTGTGATGTGGTCCCAGAAACCCACTCTGAAAGGTGGTCTAGACCTAGGAGAGCAGCCTGGGGGGCAGACACCCTCCCTGAGGGGCTTCTTCCACCCAGCAACTTTCCCCCCACCTCCCTCTCATACTCTATCTCTCTTTTTCCTCTCCACCACCCCTCGCAGGCTCTGAGCCCCTCAGGACAGCAACTCAAAGAACTCCAATTCTGTGGGCAAGGTCTATAGGCCTTGCCCTCCTAGAACAGAGTTGGACTCGGACCTGGGGGAGTGATCCATGGATGGAGCTCTTGGGAGGCTGTGGGGTGCACTACCTCAAGATGACCACACGATGCCACCCTTGAGCTGCATATGCATTCCCCACCTGCGTGCCCGCGGGCAGGTGGCAGGGCATGACCTCCTCTGCAGTTGGGCAGGGTTGGGAGATCAGGATGGCACCGCGGGCAGGAGCTCTGGCAGTCACAGGCACTAGTTAGCCCTGCAGGCTTTGTCACCATCCGATCATTTCCCACTCACGTCTGTGTTTGGGTGGGTGACCTCACGCACCTACAGCTAATTGCTCCTGGATCCAAGCCGGCCTTCCTTAAGCCCTCTCCCCGACCCAGCGAACACTGAGCCTCATTCAGGTCCCTTCTGCACCTTTGAACTCAGTGTGGAGCATACTACACCGGCTTACCAGACGTCTCTGACTTGCCTCTAGTGGCTACTGCGTGGGGAGGGAAACTTCCAGCTGCTTTGTTTCTTGTAGGCTGTGGTTCGGTGTGGCCTCTAAGGGTTATGGGCCTGGGGAGGCCTGACACGTGTGCCCCTCACTGTGGGCTGCCTGGGCACAGCAGCCAGCCGGGGGGGCCCCCCTCCCCTACCCCGGGAGGATTTCAGGAACAGAGGGGCAGGGGAGGGAGCCTTTCGCGGATGGAGAGTGCAGAGGTGCTCGGGACCTCTCTGAGCGATGGAGCGTGACACCGAGGCCTGTGCTCATTGCTGCCACAGAAGCTGTCCCCAGAAACCCGCAGCCGGTAGGAGGGACAGCAATCGACAGCTACCTGCGTTTGTCATAACCCATCCTGTCCCCCAGTGAGAAAATGAGGACCCTATTAATCTTTTTGCTAAATTATTTATTTGTCTGCACGAGGCCTTAATTGTAGCACTCGGGATCTTTAGTTGCAGCATAAGGGATCCAGTTCCCCCACCGCGGGTGGAGCCTGGGCCCCTGCATTGGGAGCTGGGAGTCCCAGCCACTGGACTCCCAGGGAAGTCCTGAGGGCCCTGTTTATCTGTATGTCGCATTGCTCCATGTTACATGGTCCTCCTCTGTCCTGCATCCCAGCATCGTTTCACCTTCTGGGAATGCTTCCTGAGACCCTAACCCAAGCTGTGTATGTGATCTCTGTCCTCTGCTCTGTCCTCTGTGCCCTGGGGGCTGACACCAAGGGTGGCCCCTCCCTCCAGGATGATCACTCAGCTCCCCCAGGGCCTGCCCTGCCTGCTCTCCAAGGTAAGCAACCCTACCTCCTGTCTCTAGGGGTCTCTGGATCTTGAGGCAAGCAACTCTCTATTGACTGCTTAACTAAAGCAATAAAGCATTTTATTGGAGGGATTTGGGAGTGGTTCATAAAATGAAGGGGGGCAGTTGAGGGTCCAGGCTGGGGAAGGGCAGGCGCCAGGCAATTCAGGGGACTCCAGTAGCACGAGCTCACAGTCATCCCATCAGCAGAGCTGCCACTCAATCAGCATGGATGTTTCGTTCCCAATCTTATATCCCTCCCCATGGGATTTCAATCCCAGGCCTGTCTTGGGACAATGGGCAGGGAAATGTGAAATGCCTTAAGTGACAGTCCCACCAGGAGTACCCACAGTGTAGGAGAGGTTAATTCCCCAAAAGAAGTTTAGAGGGAGGTGGTTTCCAGACGGGACAGAAGACTGGGGCCAAGTCATCACACAACCTCCACCACATTAACTGGGCCACTCCTGTTTCTTCTCACCTCGTGGAATCTCCCATAGACTTCCCGCACTGGTAATTGACAGAAGGTCAATTGACTGACGGTCCAGTGGTGGAGCACTGAGGCACAGAGAGGCTCAGCACTTGCCCTAAGGTCACGCAGCAGCTCTACAGGGACGGCCAGGGTGATGGCTTCGGGTTTGGTATGTGACCCACCGGGAGCCCTCCGGGGCGTGCCTCTGTAGACAAGGCCTCCCGCAGATACTTTTTGGGGTAAGGGCTTCCTGACTACTGTAGAGAGGAACAGCAAGCCCAGACCGCAAAAAGATCCAAAGGGGCCGGAAGCCCTGCTGGGGCCAATGTGCAGGAGGGGAAGGCACCGCCCTCCGCCCTCCGGGGCTCGGCTTGCAGGTGGCCTTCTGATAGGAGATGCAGCCAGGACCTGGGGAGAGGGAGGAGCAGGGAGGAGAGAGCTGAGAGCGCCAGGAAGCAAGCGGGCAGCAAGAATCTCAGTAACCCCTTCCTCCCCACACTCAGTGTCACAACCTAATTCTTACCTGGTCCACTTGGTGGGGAGGCTGGCAGGGCTGGGAGAATGGGAATGCATCCTCAAGCGAGGGCTGTTCGAGCCTGCCTCTCTCCTTTTCATGGTCCACACCTCCCTGTATTCTCTTTGACCTTGGAGGGTTTTCATCTCCTGCTGTGATTTGGGGTTCAGTTAGATAGCCTGGGTGAGGGGATCCATGCACCCAGGTCCTGTTGGGAACCCCTCAGAGTTACAAATGCTCGGAGCCCCAAGAAGAGGGTCTTGGATGACAGTTGTCAGATGAGACCTCTGAGGCCAGACAACTGTGAACTTGCAGCCTGGGCCTCTGGTGTGTTCTGACAACACCCTCTGTTTCAGCAGATGAGATGGTTATGGTGAAGGCAGGGGTCAAGTGCCAGCTGGCTTAGCCTGTGGAACCTCCCTTGCATGTATCAAATGAACCACTTCACAGAGGTGGCAGTCAAGCACCCACATCTTAGCGCCCTTCTGCTTCGCAGTCAGCAAAGCCTCCCAGAAGTGCCTGGAGCCGCCTGGCCTGGGTCTCACCTGTCTTGCCTGGAGGACTCCACCACCCCACCACCCCACCACTCCCACCCCACTCCGCCTCGAGAGGTCACAAGTGCTGAGGAGTGGAGGGAGACGTAGTCTGCTCAGCATCACAGGTCTGCAGAACAGACAGCTTCGGCTTGTGCTCCATGGCAGAGTTCAGGATAGGGTGACTTGTTCCATGCTTTTCCTGAATAAGTCGAAGATGCATCTGGAACCTGCCAGAGAAAGAGGTTGCTCATGCCTCCCCAGGTCTCAACACAGACTTGTCAGCAGGGGCCGCCCAGAGACACTGGCCCTCCTCGATGCTTGGCCCCGCCCCGCCTTCTGGACTCCATACCTGGTGGTAATTTATTTGCATCCTGAGGACTGGGACCTGGGGCTGCTTCAGAGTGTTCACAGGAGTTGAGAAGCACCCGCAGCCTGTCTGAGCTCGGACTGCTCCCAGGTGCCCTCCACCCCGTTCTCCCCAACCCCAGCTCCAGGGTTCCCTGGGGACCCCACGGTTTCCTCCGGCCCCACTTCTGGGCCCCCACTTCTCCAGCCTGTGCCGCAGCCCACCTGGGCCGGACCTTGACGTTGTAGGAGGAGCACACTGGAGGGTCTGAACTGAGACATGCGGGCCTCGGTACCTGACCTCGAGGCAGGGCAACCGAGAGCCTTCAGGGAGTCAGCTGGCCCCCTCCTGCGTGTACGGGCCCCATCGCCCCCCAACAGGATGCTTGGTCCTCCTCTCTAAGGCTCCTCCTTGCTCTGATGTCGGCCCTCCAGGGCGTTCCACTGTGGAGGGCTGCTGCAAGTCATCACACGCTGCTCACATCTCACAGAGACCCCGTGGAGGGGGTACTCTCTACATACTCCCACAGGGGAGGAAGCTGACCTGTCTAATCACAGCCCGTGAGTGGCTGAGACCCAACCGGAGCTGGTGTCTGTCTGACCCTAAAGCCCATGCAGCTCCCTTTGCCCTTGGCTTCCAGGACAGACAGGACCTAGAAGGTTGCTGATGGCCTTGTTCTCCTACTCCCTGGGGAGTGTCTGCTGGCTTCCAATCTCAGGCCAAGTTCTAATTCCACTGCCTAGTGGGTACTTGATCTGTCTGTACCTCGGCTTCCTCACCACTAAAGTGGGCGTAGTAACCCAGTGTGTGGCTCAGACAGAAACACCTTGTGTTCCTGCTACCAAGTTTCCCCACCTGCGCACACCTGTGTTTCCTTTCTGACCTCTGATGAGCCACTCTGCCCCTCCCTAAGGCCCACTCTTCCCCTGTCCCTGGAACCCCTCCCCCCGGCCCCCTCATGGACACTGACTGGCCAGTGGCCCCCTCCTGGGTCATTCCCACCTGAATAAAAAACCTCTGCTGACCAGATATCTCTCTCCAGCTACTGCCCATCTTGCAAGCAAAACGACTCACTACTCTGATCACCCCCTTCCCACTCTCTCCTGAATCCCCTGCAGTCACTTTTATCCCCAAGATCACTCCTATCAAGGTCACTGTCATGTATGTGCTGGAAGTCCAGTGGTCGATTCGCCAAGCTTGTCTCACTCCTAGAAGGTTGCTGATGGCCTTGTTCTCCTACTCCCTGGGGAGTGTCTGCTGGCTTCCAATCTCAGGCCAAGTTCTAATTCCACTGCCTAGTGGGTACTTGACCTGTCTGTACCTCGGCTTCCTCACCACTAAAGTGGGCGTAGTAACCCAGTGTGTGGCTCAGACAGAAACACCTTGTGTTCCTGCTACCAAGTTTCCCCACCTGCGCACACCTGTGTTTCCTTTCTGACCTCTGATGAGCCACTCTGCCCCTCCCTAAGGCCCACTCTTCCCCTCTCCCTGAAACCCCTCCCCCCGGCCCCCTCATGGACACTGACTGGCCAGTGGCCCCCTCCTGGGTCATTCCCACCTGAATAAAAAACCTCCACTGGCCAGATATCTCTCTCCAGCTACTGCCCATCTTGCAAGCAAAACGACTCGCTACTCTGATCACCCCCTTCCCACTCTCTCCTGAATCCCCTGCAGTCACTTTTGTCCCCAAGATCACTCCTATCAAGGTCACTGTCATGTATGTGCTGGAAGTCCAGTGGTCGATTCGCCAAGCTTGTCTCACTTGACCTGTCAATAGTGCTGTACACAGTTGGTTGTGCATTCCTTCTGGATCACCCCTCCCCAGCCTGTCTGCCACCTTCCCCACTGGCCACTCCTTTGCTGTCAATACCCCAAGCTTCCGGCACCAGAGTCAACCGGGGGCCCCTTCCCCTCCTCTCCCTCCACGCTCAGCCCTTAGTGACCCCATCCAGGTCAACTGTGACTCCCCCTTCGCCGCCCCCACTTCCGGTCAGCACCAGGCTGTGCCTCCATAGGGTTCTCTGGTTCTTCATCTCTGTGCACCCCTGCTAATGCCCCAGGATTGGCCAGGTAGCTCTGATCCTAGCCCTGCACTGCTCTGGCAACAGCTGTGTGCTTTGCTGAGATCCTCACCTTCCCCATGTACCTCTGGGGATTTGGAAGGTGTAAACCATGGGATGGCACAAGGGAAGAAGGCCTCAGGCTGCCCTCCAGCTTCCAGCTCTTCCCTCCCACACAGGCAGGACCAGGTTCTCAAGCGCTTTCCTCAGGCCACGGCCCTGTTGGTGGGAGGGGAGAGGGACCCGTCCATAGGTGTGAGGTGAGGCCAGGGCTCCCTCTGTTTCCCCAGCTCTTCTGCCTGGTACATCATCTGTCCAGGCAGGACCAACCTCACCAGATCCAGACACAGTCCCCCATCTGAGCCCAACCCCAGCCCCTCTGCTCCTCCCAAGGAGGCTGTCTCTCCCCCTACCCTCTGCCCCCTCCACCCACTATTTCTCCATCCTCTCCTCCTCTCTTTCCTTTACTGAACTTCTCCTCGCTCAGTCCATCAGTTCCACCTCTTCCTGGCACTTTCCTGGGTTCCCTAATTCTGGTCCCGCGTGGTCTCAGGGTCACTCGCTAGACCCCTGGTTGTTCAGTTGGCAGATGTCTGTGAGTGCCTGCCACCTGCCACACCTGCACAGGATGCTGGGGAGGCAGAGGTGAGCCCACCACAGTCCCTACCCACCAGGAGACACAGCTTAGAAAAGAAAACGCAGACGTGGCTCCCTGGGTGTCCTGGGCCCCTCAGACGAAACTCATCTCCCACCGAGCTCCTCAGCCTCCCCGGGGAGCTGATCTCCCCTGGGACCCCTCTGCCCAGGTGCCAGCACAGAGAATGATGGGCTAGGTAGGCAGCGATGGGTGTCTGAGGAGGTGCCAGTGCCCCTGGGGCCAGGAAGGGGACACTCCTCCAGGAGGGGTGGGGAAGCATGAGGAGACTGGGGAGGCTTCACCCAGGAGCCTCTTGGGAGCTGCCCCAGGGAGCAGGAGGGGTTTGAACTTCTGGGACTCTGAGGCAGAGAGAGAGA
>SJXQ01003498.1:582625-613875 GCA_006408695.1 Aepyceros melampus
GTGGTTTGTGAAGGAGGGGGGGAGTGGGAAAAGGTCAAATGGCCATTTGACAAATAAAAGGTCAAAGGGCCAAAACTCAGCCTCCATGTCAGGTATTTCCTCCAGCAGGCAACGGGCAGCTTCTGAAGGTTGTTTGTATATGCGCGTCTGTATAAGTGCTAAGTCACTTAAGTCGTGTCTGGCTCTGCGACCCTATAGACTGTGGCCCGCCAGGCTCCCTCCGTCCATGGCATTCTCTAGGCAAGAATACTGAAGTGGGGGGCCACGCCCCCCTCCAGGGGATCTTCCCTACCCAGGAATTGAACTCACGTCTCTGACATCTCCTACATTGGCAGGCAGGCTCTTTACCACTAGCACCACCTGGGAAGCCCACTGTGTATATGTGTATATATATATTCTTATACTGGAGTATAGCTGATTAACAATGTTGTGTTGGTTTCAGGTGTATAGGAAAGTGATTCAGTTCTACATGTGTTATATTTAAAATGGATAACCAGGGACTTCCCTGAGGGTCCAGTGGTTCAGACACCATGTTTCCATTTCAGGGGTCATGGGTGCAATCGCTGATCAGGGAGCTAAGACCCCACAGGCTGCATAGCGGAACCAAAAAAAAGGTAACTAACAAGGACCTACTGTATAGCACAGAGAACTCTGCTCAGTATTATATAACAACCTAAATGGGAAATAATTCTGAAGGTTTTGGAACAGGAAAATTTTATGAAATTGATTGGAGAAGAGAGAGGCTGCTGGCCGTGGGGAGAGGTTAGAGGCTTTGCAACAGTTCCGAGGAGAGGCAATAGGAGGAACCTGACCTAGAGAGATGGAAGGCAGCATGGATGCAGCCAATTTATGAGGATGTAAGAGTCAGGAGTGGACAATGTACAGGTCATCTGGGAGCGGGGAGAGGGGTCAGAGTGGTGAGGACCCAGGGGCAAACTCAGAGGGGAAGTGACCTGCAGTCCAATTTAATACGCAGAAGTTGAGGACCCACCGTGTAGAGGGTCGCTTTCAGCTCTCAAGGTTAGGACTTGATAATGACCGTGATAAGTGAAGGGCAGAAGGGACAGAGGGAGGCAGAAATAGAAGCTGGAGGCTGCCCAGAGAGGAGAAACAGAGCAGGAGGAAGGGAGGCGGGCACGTGGACGCGGCCGCTCTGCCCCAGGCTGGTGTGTGGAGGCCTGCCTGGCACTGTCCCTGCCGCCTGGGCTGGGTGGAGGGGGTCTGCAGGGCAGGTCCGAAGTCGGGGTTGCGGGGGAGGGTGGTTACACCGCAGGCTGCGGGGCCTGGGGTGATGTCCAGCCCAGAGGGAGGCAGGGCCGCATGGGGGTGGTGGTGGGGAGTGGATGGGCTGGGGTCTCCTGAGACTGTGGAATACCCCAACCCCAAGCTCGGAGCAGGAAACTCAGTGGAGATCTGTGCCCAGTACTGCTGAGTGGTGGGCGCTGGGCACAGGTAGATCCCTGGGTTCCAGTTCCAGCTCTCTCTGCCAACTGACAGAATGACCTTAGGGACTTCCCATGCTTCCTCTCAAAGGCCAGTGCTAATGCTCCTTAACTGTAAAACAAGAGAGTTTCAGACACACAAAGGAGAGGGTGCTCCTACCTCTTGGCTGTTCTGCGCAAAACAGAGAGGCCACCATGGGCACCTCCACTTCCTCACCCCATATTTCTTAGATGTCTCATGTTCAAACCCCTGCATGTATTTCAACTCCACTCACTCCCACCCTTTCTGTGCTGCCCCTGCCCTACAGAAGACCCTCTGCACTGGTGACCTTGTTGGCCATAGCATCCTCCTACCTGCTTACTCCACGTCCATACCTCCCTCTGCAATTATGATTATTATTAATTTTTTTAGTACAAATCTGCTCGTGTCCTTCCTCTCCTTAAAGAAATCTCTAGAGGTTATCACCTTTATCATTAAATCATGCGTGCTCACCTGCCCTGCCCAGCTCCCCTCTTTCCTCATGTCTTTCCCTCTCTCCTCATGCTCCAGGCACACTGGCATTCTTCCAGCTCCTAGAACACGCTGAGCTTGCCTTGGGGCCTTGCCCTTGCTGTCCCCTCTGCCAGGAACATCATCCCTCCCTCTCCAACTGGATAACTCCCTGCTTCATGTCCCCCTGAGAGAACTTCCCTGAGCACCCAGATAAAGTCCACTCAGCATCTTCCCAGCACTTAATCTCCTTTTGCAAATATATAGTTATTAGAATGATTTGTTTGTTTGTTTAATGTCTGCCTATTTCTCTGGACTACAAATCCGTAAGGACAGAAATCTTGTCTGTCTTGTTAGCTGATGTATACCCAGCAGCCACTGTTAGTGTTGATGAGATGAAGGAGGGGAGGAATTAAAGAAGGAAGTTAAGAAGGGAGGGACAGGTGGGAGGGGGACTGGCCATGTTTTCCTATTACAACTGCTGTTACTCCAGCTGACCTTCCCTCCCCACAGAGCTACAGGAGGCAGGCTCTTCACACGTGCATCCAATCCATTGCTGTGTAATAGAACTCCTGCTAAAATCAGGCATTTTTACATTGTGATTTCATCACTAGCTGAATCACTCTTGCTGTGTCTTTTGGCATTTTAGCTTCATGTTTTGCGATTTGTCACCTGCTTGGTGATATGCCGTCCCTTGTAATTTTCTCCATTTCATGTTTACATTTTCCTTTTTTCATGTTAAAATAGAAACATTCCTTATTCAAGTGTTATTCATTAATTTATAGACCATTCTTTTTATCTGCTCAGTAATAATATTTTCCAGATCTATTGTAAGTTCATATTGTCCTCATAGTTTCATTAACCATAAAATGAAACTAAATAGAGTAACAGTTGTTTAACATCTGAATCTTATTCTTGTTCAGGAAATAATTTAGATAAAAATAACTATTGTATATTCTGAATGGTGGGTGAATTGAGGTACTGCAGTTTATAGAATTTCATTCTATTAATAATCTTAGAGTTTCCTGATTTGTTTCTTTCTGATGCTAATAAAAACCCAACCTCCCACCCCGACTCCACCAACTGAACTCGATGGATCTGCAGAGTTGAATTCTGAAAAGAGGGCCTTAAAAGTGAAAGCTGCCATAATTCCCTGGGGGATCTCCAGGATCTGACCTCCAGGAGAAAGAACTTTTCCCAAAGGTCAGATAATCATATAACCCTCTTTCTTGTTCAAAGTGGAGTCCAGGTCTGGAAGCACCCCGCTCTGGATTTAGGGGGAGCAAGAAATACGGTGGGCTCCCCTGGTGACTCAGTTGGCAAAGAATCTGCCTGCAGTGCAGGAGACCTGGGTTCAATCTCTGGGTTGGGAAGATCCCCTGGAGAAGGGAATGGCTACCCACTCCATTATTCTTGCCTGGAGAATTCCATGGATGGAGGAACCTGGCAGGCTACAGTCTGTGGGGTCACAAAGAGTTGGATATAACTGAGCGACTTTCACTTCACTTCAAGAAGCACAGTAAATGGCTCAGCAGGTGAGCATATTACACCCAAGGAGGAGTGGTTCAGGGCATTGTGCTGCTGGGCCTCGCTGGAGGGGCCCTCAGAGAGGGTCTGGGGCTCATAGTGGCCAAGGGCATGTCCAGGTTGTGGGGAGCTCTGGCACTTTCCACACGACAGAGGTCAGAGTGCAGCGCTGCTGAAGGGGCAAGACTCTGAGGGGCAGGATAGCTGTTATGGGCTGAATTGGACCCCCCACCCCAAATTCACACACTGGGGCTCTAACCCCCACACCTCCCCGAATGTGACTGTGTTTGGTGACAGGGCTTTTACGTTTATATACCAAAACATATGTGTGTGCTTAGTCTCTCAGTCCTGCCCGACTGTTTGCAACCCCATGGACTATAGCCTGCAAATCTCTTCTGTCCATGAGATTCTCCAGGTAAGAATTCTGGAGCGGGTTGCCATTTCCTCCTCCAGGGGATCTGCTCAACCCAGGGGTCGAACCCGCCTCTCCCATGTCTCCTGCATTGGCAGGCAGATTCTTTACCACTGAACCACCTGGATTTTACCACTCTGTGTCCCCAATGCAGGGGGCCCAGGCTCGACTCTTGGTCAGGGAACTAGATCCTGGAAGTCACAACTAAGACCTGGTCCAGCCAAATAAATAAATAAAATATTTATTTTAGATCTTGTAGCTTTGAGTTCTGAAATTTCCATTTGGATCTCTTTTAAAGTTTTTATTTTCTGCTGAAATGTCTACATCTGTTCACTCATTATGAATATCTTTTCTTTTTAAACAGTTCCCCAAATAACAGAGATGTTAGAATTAAGAGATAGAAAATTGTAAACAACTACCATAAATACGTTTAGGCATTTAAAAAGAAAAGATATTCATATTGAGTGAACAGATGTAGACATTTCAGCAGAAAATAAAAACTATAAAAGAGATCCAAATGGAAATTTCAGAACTCAAAGCTACAAGATCTAAAATAAAGTAAATATTTTATTTACTTATTTGGCTGTGACCAGGTCTTAGTTGTGACTTGCAGGATCTAGTTCCCTGATGAGGAGTCGAGCCTAGGCCCCCTGCATTGGAAGCACAGAGTCTTAGCCACTAGACCACTAGGGAAGTCCCAGGACAGGGCTTTTAAAGACATGAGTAAGTTAAAATGAGTCTTCTTAAGGTGGCCCTAATCTAATCTGACTGGCATTCTTATAGGGAGCTCTAGATACACAGAGTGACACCTTGACCTTGAACTTCCAGCCTCCATAACTGTGAGGAATACAGGCTAGTTAAGTCACTCAGTGGGTGGTACTGTGTTACGACAGCCCTAGCAAATGAACACATAGTGAAGAGAGGGGAGCTGTGCTGAAGGAGACCGTGGCGTCTGTGAGGTCTCTTCTGGGTGCGCGGCCAAGGGCTGCTCTGCACAGAGCTGGACTCCACCAAGCCCATCAGAGGGTGGCTGTTGTGCAGAGTTACAGCAGGTCATGCGGGGCTCAGAGACCAAATTCCAGTCCAGACAAAAGCAGTGAGACCTCAGTAAATGCCTGGAACGCTCAGGAGTAATCCTGGAAAGGCAACACCTTAGGGCTAACAGTCATGAGTTAGCGTCAGTGCCATACCTTAAAGCAAGGAAAAAAACATACAGAAGAAAAAAGCAAAAAACACTAGCTGCAAGGGTCAAGAGCCACCAGAACAAATCAACACCCATTAAAGGAAGAAAACGTGAACAAGATGTCCCACAATGCCTCATCCGCAATGGCCAACAACACAGCAAGAGAACATTCTGGACATGAAAAGAAACAGGAAAATGAGACCCATAATTAAGAAAATAGACCCAATATAAGCAGGTACCCAAATAACAGAGATGTTGGAATTAAGAGAAAATTGTAAATAACTACCATAAACATGTTTAGACATTTAAAAAGAAAAGATATTCATAATGAGTGAACAGATGTAGACATTTCAGCAGAAAATAGAAACTATAAAAGAGATCCAAATGGAAATTTCAGAACTCAAAGCTACAAGATCTAAAATAAAAAATTCACTGGATAAACTTAAAACATCAGATTGGAGTCGGCAGAAGAAAGGGTCATTGAACTTGAAAATAGATCAATAGAAATTATCCCATCTGAAGACCACAGAGAAACATGATTTTAGAAAGGAACTTAAAAATGGATTTTTAAAAAGTCAAGAGACTCACTGACCCATGGGACGATATCAGGTAATTTAACATAAAAAGAGTCAGAAGGAAAAAGGGGAGAGAGAGGATTGAGCAGAAAGGAATATTTTTCAGGAATAAAAGCTGAAAATCCCCCTCATTTGGTGAAAACATATCCAGCCACAGATCTAAGAAACTACAGATCTAAGAGCAGTGCCCTGACTTAAGGATGAGGAGGAAGAGGGGGCTGGGCAGGCCCCAGAGAGCTGGAGAAGGCTGGTGATCTGGGACTTAGTCTGGAAAATGACGTGGGCTGAGTGAGTGAGAGGGGAAGAAGGAGGGAGGGAGGGAAGGGAAGGAAAGCAAGAGCCTCAGCAGGGCCAGGCTGCCCTCTCAGCAGCCACGTGACCTCAGAGAGCAGCTTCCAGGAAACAAACCCGGCAGAGCCCACAGTCAGTACTTGAGAAGAACAGCCCGAGGTATTTTATATATTTTTTAGAAGTTTACAGTTCAAGGGGAAGGAAGCAAAAGAGGCAGTAGCTGAGGAGGCGAGGGGAGCTGTTGCTGTTTATAGTCATGGGGAAGAGGCAGGTGGCTTAAAGGAAATGATTGATGACAGAAAAAAAAAGTAAGGTTTTTGAAAGGCCGAGGCCTCGGGCGGAGCCCCCTGAAAATACCAACACATGTTGAGGAGAAACAGAGAATACGGTGAACTGCAGTGCGGGAGACCCAGGTGGAACTCCCATCCCAGAAGTGACAGCCGATCAGTTGTGTCCGACTCTTTGAGACCCTATGGACTATACAGTCCACGGAATTCTCCAGGCCAGAAAACTGGAGTGGGTAAGCCTTTCCCTTCTCTAGGGGAACTTCCCAACCCAGGGATCGAACCAGGGTCTCCCACATTGCAGGCGGATTCTTTACCGGCTGAGCTATAAGTGAAGCCCAAGAATAGTGGAGTGGGTAGCCTATCCCTTCTCCAGTGAATTTTTCCGACCCAGGAATCAAACTGGGGTCTTCTGCATTGCAGATGGATTCTTTACCAACTGAGCTATGAGGGAAGCCCCCTCAATCCCAGAAAGTGTGGTGCAAACTCTGACCTTTCCACAAGCAGCTCACACTTAGACAAGAGTAGGTGCTGCTCCAGACACGACGTTTGTCCCCACGTCTTCCTGTGAGAGAAGAGCTATTATTTTCTCTACTGTTACAAGTGAAGAAAATCCCCAGGGTGCCACAGCCAGCAAGGGGCAGAGCCCACCGGGATAGGAACCCAGGCAGTGAGTCTGGCGCCAACACCTCCCTCGTAACCAATCCAGGGAGGAAGCGAGCTTGGCTGCTTGCTAGCTCTGTGACCTTAGGGAGTTGGGTTTGCCTTGAGGAAGGCCGTTCCACCCCTGGGAAACTCAGACATCATTGGACAGTGGACAGCTGCTCTGTCCACTGCCCAGCACGGCTGTGAGAGCAGGGTGGGAATGCCCTTTGTGAATTCTCAAGGGCTCCTCAAATATAACTTGGGGCTCCTACTGATAGGGCATTTTCTCAGGAGCAAGAGTGCCTCCAGGGCTCCAGCCCCAACGTGGGGACTGTCACATCCAGCTACTATTTGAACCCCCCTTGTTTTGAGGCATCTGTCAGTTATGCTAGGAGAGGCAGACAAAAAAGTGTGATAGACAAGAAAGTATGATTGAACCCTGGAAAATGATTTTTGTTATGAATCACCTACCCTGTTCTATGCACTGTGCAGCTGAGCATTTCCCTAAACCAGCTCTACATTCTAGAGTCCACCTCTAGAATGTAACCATTACATAAGTACAATTATTCCTGCATCCCAGGTGAGGAAACTAAGACTCACAGAGGTCAAGAAACTTGCTCAAGGCCACACACAGGGTGAGTGGCAGGGAATGTGTTTAAATCTGGATGTTCAACACCAAAGCCCACTCCCTCTGTAGGCTAGCCCTTGGACTGGCGTGGTAGTTACTGGATTAGAGGAGGGCACTGTGGGAAAGGGATTCCAGAGGGCACTTCCCAGACATGACCAGGCGGGGAGGGGCAGAGTGTGGAGTGGGATGGTCAAGGAAATCCTCTTCTCCATTTAGAACGTGACCCTAAGGTAATCATTCCTTAAAAACTGGGTTTAGAAACCACTTTGGGGAGCTGATAAAAAGATTTACCTTAGAAGGGATACCTACTTTTTCATGATATTAGGGGGTTCATGGTTCCCCCAGATCAATTGATCCACACAGGGGCTGAGCCCAGGACTGGCTTCATAGCTGAGGAACTTATTCTCCCAGCTGAGAATTCACATTCCTCTTCTGGAACTCTCCTAGATTGAGGAGGGTCACCTCATCCAGGCCCCTCTCCTTCCCAAGGCAAACCACAGAGGTTAACTAACTCGGTTCTGAGGGGCTCCTCCCCTCCCCGGTGGGGTCCTGAGAGTGCTCCCTAATAAACCTCCTGTCTGCTAAGGTGAAGTCGCTCAGTCGTGTCTGACTCTTTGCGACCCCGTGGACTGTAGCCTACCAGGCTCCTCAGTCCATGGAATTTTCCAGGCAAGAGTACTGGAGTGGGTTGCCATTTCCTCTCCAGAGGATCTTCCCAACCCAGGGATCGAACCTGGGTCTCCCGCACTGCAGGCAGACGCTTTAACCTCTGAGCCAACTACTCACCCTCAAAGAGTCAGTTCCTAGCAGAACTTGGGGTATTCAACCAGTAACATGTGGATTCTCTCCTTTCATCATAACAGCAACTGAAAAGGGAAGTATGCATTCTAGGTTAAGTCCTGCATCCACTCTTCTCAGGCAAAAAGTGAAAGTGTTAGTTGCTCAGTTGTGTCTGACTCTTTGCGGCCCCATGGACTGCAACCCACCAGGCTCCTGCCCACCAGGCTCCTCTGTCCATGGGACTATCCCAGCAAGAATACTGGAGTGGGTTGCCATTTCCTCCTGGGATTTTCCTGACCCAGGGATCGAACCCACATCTTCTGCATTGTAGGCGGATTCTTTACCGTCTGAGTCACCAGGGAAGCCCAAGAAGTCTGAAGCTTAGATGGCCACTTGCCCAAGGACCCAGAGCCAGCAGTCAGAAGTGTGTCTATCCAGAGCCAAATCCCACACTCACTACATCCTCTCATCTGGGAGGGGGCAGCCCCCAAAGAACCCACCAGGCAGGGGAGATGGTTGAGCCACTCCCTTATGGAGGCAGAGCCCCTGCGTCCTAGAGGGGCTCTCCATCATTGTGTGCCCTGGCTGCGTGGGCACATTCAGGGTTGAAGACTTTTAACCTAGCCCCCCAGTGGCCACTTTCAGGAGGGAGGGCCAGCTCTGACCAGGTCTTGCGGCATGGGGACAACAGTGTCTACAGGTCACTTCAGAAGGATGCCTGCTGCCCCTCAGGGAGTCACAGACCTGGGTGTATATCTCAGCCCTACTGCTTATTAGCTGGGTGGTTGGGGTGGGGATGAGGGATGGTCTCCAGTGGGTCATACCCCTCTCTGGGCCCCCCAGGCTCCATGCCGCCTCGCTCCCCACTGCAACTTTCCGAACATTTCTGCTTCTCTTCTGCAGGGCCTGCCTTCTAGCCACGCTCTTACCTCCCAACTCCCGGACACTCTGTTTCGCTCACTGTCTCCCAAGCCCCAATATCATGTGAGGGTGACCTCAAGATCCAAGCAGGAGGCCCATTCCCCAGGCCAGCCTTGGGGGCCCTGTGCTGCCTGCTTTCCAGGTCTCACCTCTAGCTCCCCTAGGGCACTCACCCTTGGCCAGCTCCCAGCTGCCCTGCCCCGACCAGACCACTTTCTCCCAGGGGATCAGAGCAGCAGGGCCGGGCGGCCAGGCCACCTGAACCCCTTCCCTGTTCAGCTTTTGCCCCCCGAGTAGAACATTCTTCCCGTGGTCGCAACACAATGTCCCAACAGTACAGACTTTTTGTAACTGTCAGAAACGTGGCAGGGCATGAAATCAGTTATATAACTCATCTGGCTTAAGCCATGGTGCATTCTGCTTGTTTTGTGACAGGGCAGAAATGGAAAATTTTGCCTCGAGGTGGAAATTTTGAAAAAGACAACCTGTGCTAGCCATCTCGAGGAGAGGTCTGCATGTCATGTGTGTCCTTCCAGGTCTTATGATCCCCATTGTCAACGTGTGGGACCTGCTACCTCCATGGCCCTGCCAGCTGCCTTCCACGCTCAACAATCCATTGGAAACCTCCTTTCCTCCACCGACACCCCACTGGCCCCAGAGTCCCTTTCCACTCCCATAGTGTCCTAGGGAAAAATCATTGTATCACCTTGCAAATTGAAGCCCCCCAAAGTCAAGGTCTCTGACCTCAGTGAGGCCCTGGCATGCAAGACAATTTTGATATTCCCCATTTCTCTCAGCCGCTTTCTTAGCTTCCCATCGAGGTGGAAATTTTGAAAAAGACAACCTGTGCTAGCCATCTCGAGGAGAGGTCTGCATGTCATGTGTGTCCTTCCAGGTCTTATGATCCCCATTGTCAACGTGTGGGACCTGCTACCTCCATGGCCCTGCCGGCTGCCTTCCACACTCAACAATCCATTGGAAACCTCCTTTCCTCCACCGACACCCCACTGGCCCCAGAGTCCCTTTCCACTCCCATAGTGTCCTAGGGAAAAATCATTGTATCACCTTGCAAATTGAAGCCCCCCAAAGTCAAGGTCTCTGACCTCAGTGAGGCCCTGGCATGCAAGACAATTTTGATTTGCCCCATTTCTCTCAGCCGCTCTCTTAGCTTCCCAATGTGCCTCCAGCCCTCACCCACCAACCTGGGAGGCCAACCACACTTGCTTGGCTCCATGACAACTGAGGCCTCCACCTGTGACTGGCCTCAACTGCTGTGGCCTCTCTTACGCGACCCCTTCTCCTGCTCACAGCCACGCAGCCCCTGGTGTGCTGGTCCCACTGTCTGCGCCCTCCACAGGCTCCTGTCCCACCAGTCACGTCCTCTTCCTCTTACATCCTCAAAGGTTTCCTCTCTCCTGGCCATGTCCCCCCAAACTTATTGATATGCTCAAAACATATGCATCCTTAATTTTGAGTCTCTACAACTTTGGTTCCTCTTTCCTGCCCTTCTCAGCTAAGCTTTTTTTTTTTTTTTAATTGAAGTATAATTGTTTGTAAAAGTCCCTGATTTTGGGAAAGATTGAGGGCAGAAGAAGAGGGTGTCAGAAGTTGAGATGACTGGATGGCATCACTGATGCAATGGACATGAACTTGGGCAAATTTTGGGAGATGGTGAGGAACAGGGAGGCCTGGTGTGCTGCAGTCCATGGGGTCGCAAAGAGTCGGACATGACTGGGCAACTGAACAGCAACAACAACAAAAATAATTGCTTTACAATGTGTCGGTTTCTGCTGTACAATAAAGTGAGTCAGCTATATGCATACATAATCCCTTCCCTCTTGAGCCTCCCACCCCCGCCCCTGCCATCCCACCCCTCTAGGTCATCACAGAGCCCCAAGCTGAGCTCTCTGTGCTACACCACAGCTTCCCACTAGCTTTTATTTTGCGCATGGTAGTGTATATGCGTGAGTGCTACTCTAAGTCCCACTCTCCCATTCCCACCCTGAATCCACATGTCCTTTCTCTATGTTTGCCTCTCTATTCCTCAGCTAAGTTTTTTGAAAGAGTAATTTTTAATGCCATATATCAACATTAATGGGAAAAATGAAATGTTACAAATAGAGTCCAGCAGAAGAGTAATAAATATAGTAGTATAAATGAAAAGAGAAGTTTATTCCAGGAGTTCAAAGATTGTCAGTCTTAAAAATCTATCTGCTAAGTCACTTCAGTCGTGTCCGACTCTGTGCGATCCCATAGACGGAAGCCCACCATGCTCCCCCGTCCCTGGGCTTCTCCAGGCAAGAACACTGGAGTGGGTTGCCATTTCCTTCTCCAATGCATGAAAGTGAAAAGTGAAAGTGAAGTCGCTCAGTCGTGTCCGACCCCCAGCGACCCCATGGACTGCAGCCATTCAGGCTTCTCCATCCATGGGATTTTCCAGGCAAGAGTACTGGAGTGGGGTGCCATTGCCTTCTCAGAAACAGAGATTAAAGAAGAAAAATCATATGACCATTTGATGGATGCCCCAAAAGCATTTGATAGAATATAATATATATTAAAAAAAAACAACCCTTAGTACACTTGGAATAGAGTGATAATTCCAAAGAAGGATAAAGAACAAATCTAAATCAGGAGCAAGTGTCGTGCTTACTGATAAAATACTACCCTATAACTGCACAAAGACGTCCTTGATTTGAGCTATCATGAAAGATTGCGTGGGAGTAAGTTCTAGTCAATGCCATTATAAAAGAAAAAGAAAAAGTGATATAATTATTGGAAAGGGAGAATCAAGAACCCGATGAACTTCATAGACAATCCAAGGATCAAGTGAAGATGATCATGATTAATAAGTTGATTAAGGCAGGTAGTTACAAAAGAAATACAGAAAAACGATTAGATTTCCTACATAATGATAACAATCAGTTAGAACATACTGGGTTGGCCAAAAAGTTCTTTTGGGTTTTCTGTAAGATGTTATGGAAATTACAATGGGAAAAGGAGTTGCATTCACAATAGCAACTGAAATACAAAATATAGGGAAAGAATCTTAACAGGAAAAGTGCAGGACCTCATAAAGAAAAGCTTTCACACTTTACTGAACAATTCGAATAAATAGAGGGCCATATTTGGTTTTAAGATAAGAAGACTTGATATTGTATAAATGTCAATCTTCTTCAAATTCACATATATTTCCCATAACTGCAATCAAAATCTCAATTGAGTTTTTGAGTTGAAGTTGATAAAATAAATCTGACATTAATCTGGATGAATAAATGTGAAGAAATACATAAGAAAATTTGGGGGAGAAAAAAAAAGACTGAATTAGAGCACGCCCTGACGCTTGTCATATCAAATATGAACAAATATATTTTAAACCTATAGTAACTGCAGCAGTAAAGTATTGGTGTCAGATTAAGCAGACGGATCAAAGGAAGAGAACAGAAAACCCAACTGGCATTTCAAGTCAGTGGGGGAAAGAATATGCTGTTCAAGAAATCAGGCTGGGATTTCACAGAGACTATTGTCTTCTGATTTGATTTGATTTACTGAAACATTGAAATTTTCCATATGTCAAAATCACTACATTGCCAAAATGTTTACAGATAAAATGATGGGATGTCTGAGATTTGCTTCAAAATAATAGGAGGGAAGTGGAAGGGATACAGATGAGACAAAATTGGCTATATTTTGATAATGGCTGAAGCTAGGTGATGGATATGCTGAGGCTCATTACACTATTCTGAAGGCAATGGCACCCCACTCCCATACTCTTGGCTGGAAAATCCCATGGACAGAGGAGCCTGGTAAGCTGCAGTCCACGGGGTTGCTGAGAGTTGGACAGGACTCAATGACTTCACTTTCACTTTTCACTTTCATGCATTGGAGAAGGAAATGGCAACCCACTCCAGTGTTCTTGCCTGGAGAATCCCAGGGACGGTGGAGCCTGGTGGGCTGCTGTCTATGGGGTCGCACAGAGTCGGACATGACTGAAGCGACTTAGCAGCAGCAGCCTTCTTTTATGTACATTTGAAAATCCCCCCAAATAAAAACTTTGGGGACTTTCCTGGTGGTCCATCTGGAAAATCCCATGGACAGAGGAGCCTGGTAAGCTGCAGTCCACGGGGTTGCTGAGAGTTGGACAGGACTCAATGACTTCACTTTCACTTTTCACTTTCATGCATTGGAGAAGGAAATGGCAACCCACTCCAGTGTTCTTGCCTGGAGAATCCCAGGGACGGTGGAGCCTGGTGGGCTGCTGTCTATGGGGTCGCACAGAGTCGGACATGACTGAAGCGACTTAGCAGCAGCAGCCTTCTTTTATGTACGTTTGAAAATCCCCCCAAATAAAAACTTTGGGGACTTTCCTGGTGGTCCAGTGGTTAAGCCTCTGTGGGGCTTCCCAGGTGACTCAGTGGCAAAGAATCTGCCTGCCAATGCAAGGAGATGCAGGAGACGCGTTTTGATCCCTAGGTCGGGGAATACCCCCTGGAGGGGGCAATGTCAACCCACTCTAGTATTCTTGCCTGAGAAATGCTACGGGCAGAGGAGCCTGGGGGGGCTACAGTCCATAGGGTCACAAAGAGTCAGACATGACTGAGCACGAACTCATACTCCCAATGCAGGGGGTATGAGTTCAATCTCTGGTTGGGGAATGAAAAACCTACTTACTACTCCGAGAGGTCAAAAAAAAAAGTTTTAAATGTCATACAAATTAGAAATCTGAACTAGGAAAATATTTGCACTATGACACACAAAGATAAATGTCCATAATACATACATTTCTCTTAGAAAGCAATACAAATTTTGACCATTCCAATAGGAAGAGGAAGATGCTGTTGAGTGAGAAATATCAGATTGAAAATAATGTGCAAGGTGGGATAATATTTCAAAAATATACGTCAGGGAAAATATCTGAAAGAGTATACAACAAAATGTTAACTGTGATTTTTCTGATAAGACTGAAGATGGTTTTGCTTTAAATAAAACTCTTTCTGTATTTTTCAGATTCTTGTTTATGAGAAGCAATGAATACTTTTATAATTAGAAAAACATAAAATTATTTCTATTTCTTTTTAAAGGGAGGAAAGAAAAAGAGGAAGGAAAGAAGAATGGAGGGAGAGGACTTTCCTGGTGGTCCAATGGTTAAGAATAGGCCTGCCAATGCAGGAGACACAGGTTTGAACCATGGTCCGGGAAGATTCCACATGCTGCGGAGCAATAAAGCCCATGCCCCACAACTGCTGAGCCTTAGCTCTAGAGCTGGTGCTCTGCAGCAAGAGAAGACACCACAATGAGAAGCCCAGACACGGCAACTAGAGAGAAGCCTTCACTCGCCAGAGCAGAGAAAGCCTGTGCAGAGCAGCAAAGACCTAGCGCAGCCAAAAATAAATAAATTATCTAATTTGGAAAAAAAAAAGGGAAGGAGGAAGAAAGGAGACCCATATCTTGTGCTTTCTTGCAAAGCCCCTTTATATTTGTATAAAGTATATGTGTTTACTTTTTTAAATGTAAATGACAGGTAACATGCTCTACACACGGTTCTGTCCTTGCCTTTTCTACTTGACAGTAGATACTGATTTGTACCAGTTTAGTCTCCCACCAATAATGCATGAATGCTCCCCATCCTTGCCAATACACTATCCTGTTTTCCATCTTTGTTGAGTTTTGAAGGATGAAAAATGACATCTCATTGTAATCTTCACTTGCAGTTCCCTCATTATGAGATTGAGTATCTTTTTATCTGTACAAGAGCAATGAATTTTTCTTTATCTCTGATATTTATTCACATCCCTTACCCATTTTTCAGTGGATTTTTCATTTTTTATATTGACTTGTAGTGGTTCTTTCTATAAAAAAAGTAGGCATTTGTCTGCCATATGTCTGCAAATATCTTTTAGCAATTTATCATTTGTTGCTTAATCTTGTGCTTTTTTCCAATGCAGGGATATATTTTTAAGTAGTTGACTTAACTAGTCTTTTGTTGAATAAAGTTTCATAAGCACACAGTTCTCCCCTACTGTAAGACCACATATTTATATATTAATATTATAAACTCCCAGAGTTGGTGATAGGGAGGCCTGGGATGCTGCAGTCCATGGGGTCACAAAGAATTGGACACAACTGAGCAACTGAACTGATACTCCATATTTTTTTCTAGTACCTTTATAGCTTCAGTTTTAACTTTTATATACTTGTTCCATTATTTTGAAGTAAAGAGTGAGCTGGAGTCAACTTTTTCCCTAGATAGGTCTCTAGTTGTGCCCAGACCTATTTACTGAGTAATCTGTCTTTCCTCTCTGATATGAAATGCCATTTTATGATATTCTAAAGTCCTATATAAATTTGTGCCTATTTCTGAGCTCTTATTCTGTCATATTGGTCTGACCAAGTATTCTCCAGTACCTCTCTATTTTAATTATGTTTTCACACAGAGTAGAACTGCTCTCTTCTCACAATTCCTCTTTATGAGAATTTCCTGGTTCTTCAAGCATGTTTATTTTTCCATATCAACTGGAGAATAAGCTTGTCTGGTTTCAAGAAATAATTATGTAGGTATTATCTAGATATTGCATAATTTAAGATGAATTAACACAATTATACTTAAGATCAACATTTTCCAACCCAAGAAGTTTTTCATCTCCATTTGATGAGTTCTATTGCATTACTGAACAACGTCTCAAAATTCTTCATAATGGATCTTGCCCTTTATTGCTATTACAATTGGTTTTCTTCTCTGTTGTATTTTTAAACTTCTGATTGTTTTATTGAGGAAGGCTGTTAATTTGCCATATTAATTTTGCATCAGCAATCCTATAGAATTCTTACTATTTGCAATTTTTTCCATTGATTCTCTTAGGTTTTCAAGTTATATAATCACATCACTTTACATGGATACAATTTTACTTCCGTTTTCGAATTTGGTGCTTCATTTCTTTCTCTTATTTAACTGCGTTAGTTAACACTTCATCTAACTGTTCCTTACCCTAATGGGACTTCTTCTATGGTTTTATCATTAAGCTAGATGAAGAATTTGGTTTGAAATAAACAGAAAAAGAATCAAAACACAAAACAGAAGAGGAAATAAAAATGGCTCATGAGTATATGAGTAGATGCTTGCCCACAGATGTACTTCTTATATACCAGATGAGGGTTCACTTGTATGACTCTGCCCACACCTTACCTCTCCTGGTCCTATCACCATCTTTGGTTAATTAGTGTTTACATTATGGTGACTATGCAAACGTGGCCACAGCAGAATCAATTAGCATACAAGGTTTAAGCTTTGTGTGTGTAGGTTTTTTTGCTTTTCCAGGACTTGCTAATTGGCTCTATTTTATTTTTCCCCATGATCTCCTTCAAACCGTTCTCCATGCTTTATATAAGGTTATGCTTTATTCAGAAGCTCTGGTGCCTCAGTTACTTTAATGTTGAGAAACCACCTGCCATGAGCCCTCTCTCCTTGGGCTCCCAACTGGACAGGATAGCAGCTCCCTGGGCTCAGCTATCAGCCAGAGACATCTCCCAATTGCGCTCCAGATTGGAGCCACTGCTTCTGAAATCCTCTGTCCATCTTTCTTTGCTTCCACCTTTATTTTGAGGAGTACCTTATTAACAACACACTTAACTGATGTGTTGAAAGTGAAAGTGTTAGTCACTCAATCATGTCCAACTCTTTGTGACTCCATGGACTAGAGCCCACCAGGCTCCTCTGTCCATGGAATTCTCCAGGCAAGAATACTGGAGTGGGTAGCCATTCCCTTCTCCATGGGATCTTCCCAAACCAGGGATCAAACCTAGGTCTCCTGCATTGCCAGTAGATTCTTTACTGTCTGGGCCCTTAGGTAGGTAGGTAGGTAAAGTCACTCAGTCGTGTCCGACTCTTTGTGACCCCATGGACTGCAGCCCACCAGACTCCTCTGTCCATGAGATTCTCCAGGCAAGAATACTGGAGTGGGTTGCCATTTCCTTCTCCAGGGGATCTTCCCGACCCAGGGATTGAACCTGGGTCTCCCGCATTGGAGGCAGACGCTTTAACCTCTGAGCCCTTATATAATCTTTAAAACGTCTTTATTCTGTGCTGCTGCTGCTAAGTCACTTCAGTCATGTCCGACTCTGTGTGACCCCATAGACGGCAGCCCACCAGGCTCCCCCACCCATGGGATTTTCCAGGCAAGAGTACTGGAGTGCTAGATGGTAATAATTTGTCATATATTTAATTCTGGGTTGAAATCAACTTCCCTCTGAATTCTGAAGTTCTGGTTCCTCTGCATTTTGGAGTCTCTTGAAGGAAAAAAAAGAATTATCTTGCCTCTGTAATGTTCATGGGCTTTTATATTTTCTCTCTGAACATGTTTGGGTTATTTTCTTTGTTCCTGATACACTGAAGTTTTAGGTTGACATACACTGTGCTTTTATTCTTTATAAAAACCTCTAAACTTCAGGGTTGGTAATTTTCTTGTGTTATTGATTTGATAGTTTCTTCCCCTCGGAGTTCTTTGTTCTCTCTTTCTGGAACTTCCATTAGTCCCATGTGAACCGACCAAATTGATTCTCTTTTCATTTCTATTTTCTTTTTCATCTGTCCTGCTATTCTGCTTTCTGGGTTATTTCCTCAGCTTCATCTTTGAATGCTATTGAATCTTCATCTTCTGCTTTCAAGGAAATTTCTGTAATTTTATCTTTAATTTAACTGAATATTTTATTTTGGCAGCCATCCTTAAAATGTTTTCATTTCCAAAAGCACTTTCTTGTCCTCTGAGTTTTCCCTTTTGGTTCTGTCTCTGTGGACATTAATTAGAGGCTGTGCTCGCTTTGTTTGACTTCTTTTCTGTTCTTCGGTTATTTCCATTTCCTCAGGGGTCTTCTTTCTCTGTGTTTCCCTCAGTCTCATTATGGTGGAGACTCTCCTTGTGGGGGTGAGTTATCCTTGGCTATGTCGATTCATATATTGACAAATAAGATACTGAAATGTCATTTGAGAGTTCTGTGTGTGTTCGGGGTTTCCTCAGTAGCTGTTCTCAGCAGGAGCTGGCTGTTCTCTGGGGATCTTCACAGGCCTGTTTTCTGGGGCCATTCAGTTTTCCTAGAAGAAACCTCCAATCATGTGAGTGAGGGCTGGAGACCTGGTAATCTGGTGGTATGGGTTGACAGTTACATAAGCAGACATTCAAATAATCTCCCTACTCTGGCACCAGATCTCATTCTTGCCTTCTGCCATGCTAGGCCCTGTGGGGACCAGTTCTCAGGGGTTCTCAGGAGTATATAAGCCCCTTCTCATCTACTGTCCCTTCTCTGAGTTCTCTAAGCTGATGCTTTCTCCACTCTTCTATATGACTGTTTCAGACCTCCAGCTGCTCTTAGTCTTCTAGAATTTTGTGGAAACCTCTCATCTGCTGATGGCCTCTCCTCATCATTGTATTTTTTTTCTTAATTAATTTTTATTTTTTAGTTTGTTTTGCTTTACAATACTGTATTCATTTTGCTACCCATCGACATGAATCAGCCATGAGTGTATATGAACTCCCAATCCCGACCCCCACCTCCCCCCTCCCGCCCCACACCCTCTCTCTGGATTATCCCCGTGCATCAGTCCCAAGCATCCTGCATCCTGCGTCAAACCTGGACTGGCGATTCGTTTCACTTATGATATCACACATGTTACACTGCCACTCTGCCAACCCATCCCACCCTCTCCCTCTCCCACAGAGTCAAAAAGGCCATTCTATACATCTGTGTCTCTTTTGCTGTCTTGATGGTAATGGTTTATCATTACCATCATTCTAAATTCCATAGATAAGTGTAAGTATACTGTATTGGTGTTTTTCTTTCTGGCTTACTTCACTCTGTATAATCAGCTCCAGCGTCATCCACCTCATTAGAACTGATCATCATTGTATTTTTTAATTACTTTATTTTGTTTATTTATTTATTTATTTATTTGGCCATGCCATATGGGATCTTAGTTCCCTGACCAGGGATCGAACCCATAACCCCTGCATTTAAAGCATGGAGTCTTAACCTCTGGATCATCAGGGAAATCTCTGTATTTTTTAAGAAAAGAATATCCCCTTCCTACAAATCTAGAGGTGTCTTGAGAAAGAAGGGAGATAGGACTCTGTTCCATGCGCCACTTAATGTGGCTGAGTTTCCAGGGACCATAGCTGTTTCTCAATCATCTTTGGGTCCCTAGAGCTGAGCACAGTGAATGGAGTAGGTCAGCAGTCTCTAAAGTATCCTCCGAGCAGAATGGAACCTACTGGTCTCTATGAAGCCCTCATGCTTAATACAGTGTCTGATGGCCAGGAGAGCAAAGTGTCACACACAGAATGATGGGGGCCTGCAGACATTTTGTCTGGAGAAGAGAAGAGAGTGAAGGGGCCAGAAGGGGATATGCATGGGATTTCTGGCCACATGCAAATATCAAAGAGATCTCATGCCGGAGGACTGACACTTCTTTGTGGCCTCAAAGGACATAAGTTGGACTAGTGAGGTACGGGGAGTTATTCAATGACAGGTTCAGCTCCTTACATGCAAGCCTCTTCATTTCTCGGCTGATGGAATAGATCACTGGAGAGGAAATGAATTCCTTGCCCTGGAAATGGTCAAGCTGCTGCTGCTGCTGCTAAGTCGCTTCAGTCATGTCCGACTCTGCGCGACCCCATAGACGGCAGCCCACCAGGCTCCCCCGTCCCTGGGATTCTCCAGGCAAGAACACTGGAGTGGGCTGCCATTTCCTTCTCCAATGCATGAAAGTGAGAAGTAAAAGTGAAGTCGCTCAGTCGTGTCCGACTCTTAGCGACCCCATGGACTGCAGCCTAGCAGGCTCCTCCGCCCATGGGATTTTCCAGGCAAGAGTACTGGAGTGGGGTGCCATTGCCTTCTCCAAAATGGTCAAGCAGAGCTAGGCAACAAGCTATTAGAGTTACTGTAGAGACAGAGATCTCTCATTGGTTGAGAGACTAGATTAGATTCTTTCCTAATTCTGCTAGAGTTAAAACACCCTCTTTTATAGTAAACAGTTGATAATATCCTCTTTATTATATTGTACTAAAATAGTAGTATAGTTTTTAAAAAGAGTAAAGAGTAAAGCTACTTTAAAAATATTTTTTAGAAAATGAATACAATGTAAATTGGTATAGCCACTGTGGAAAACAGTATGCAGGGTTCTTAACTAAAAATAGAACAACCATATAACTCAGGAATTTCACTCCTGAGTATATACCTGAAAAGAACAAAAACACTAATTTGAAAAGATACATACACGCTAATGTTCATGGCAGCATTATTTACAATTGCCAAGGTAAGGAAGCAACCTAACCTTCTATCCACAGATGAATGGATAAAGACAATATGGTGCACACACACACACAGAATGGAATACTACTCAGCTATTAAAAAAATGAAATTTTGCCATTTGCAGTAATGTGGATGGACTCTGAGGGTATTGTGCTAAGTGAAGTAAGTCAGACAAAGCAAATACTATACAGTCACTAATACATAGAATCTAAAAAGTATAAAAAACTAGTGAATACTAACAAAAAAGAAGCAGACTCATATAGAACAAATAAGTGGTTACCAGTGGTAAGAGGGAGAAGGGGAGGGGCAAGATAGGGGTGAAGGAAAAAAGGGTTTATTATAAGGTTACATGGACTTCCCAGGCGGCGCTAGTGGTAAGGACACCTGCCAATGCAGAAGACATAAGAGACATGGGTTTGACCCTGGGTCAAGAAATTCCCCTGGAGGAGGGCACAGCAACCCACTCCAGTATTCTTGCCTGAGAAGCCCCATGGACAGAGGAGGCTGGTGGGCTACAGCCCATAGCGTTGCAGAGTCAGACCCGACAGAAGCGACTTAGCATGCATGCACGCATGGGATTACATGAAATCATGTATGTGAAACTTCTGAAAATTATACAGCCAACTAAGGTCCGTCTAGTCAAGGCTATGGTTTTTCCAGTGATTGTGTATGGATGTGAGAGCTGGACTGTGAAGAAGGCTGAGTGCCGAAGAATTGATGCTTTTGAACTGTGGTGTTGGAGAAGACTCTTGAGAGTCCCTTGGAATGCAAGGAGATCCAACCAGTCCATTCTGAAGGAGATCAGCCCTGGGATTTCTTTGGAAGGAATGATGCTAAAGCTGAAACTCCAGTACTTTGGCCACCTTATGCGAAGAGCTGACTCATTGGAAAAGACCCTGATGCTGGGAGGGATTGGGGGCAGGAGGAGAAAGGGACGACCGAGGATGAGATGGCTGGATGGCATCACTGACTCAATGGATGTGAGTCTGAGTGAACTCCGGGAGTTGGTGATGGACAGGGAGGCCTGGCGTGCTGTGATTCATGGGGTTGCAAAGAGTTGGACACCACTGAGCGACTGAACTGAACTGAACCAAATTTAAAGAATCTTTCATTCAATAAAAAAAATCAATACATTTCTCTAATTGACATACAAAAATTAAAATGACACGATTATAATATAGGAGTATGTGTTTTAACACTAAAGATTCCTGCCTGGCTGGCTCTACTGCTTCTGTCCTGCTCCCAGAACTTCTCGGGGCTCCTGAGGTTGCTCAGCCCGGCACTCCCTCCCGGCTGTCCGTGGGTAACTTGCCCCACACTCACAGGAGCTGCTTTAATGTCCCTCTCTTCTCCATGGTGAATTCCTCCCTCTCTGGTCTGAACTGCATCTCCCCCTCCCAGGTAGAAGACAGTTATTTTCTCTCCCCGCTATCTTTAACCACTTTTAATTCTTTCCTCTTAACTCAGAAGTGGGCTCAAACAAATATTGGCTATTGATGCATATATGTGGAATCTAGAGAAATGGTACAGACGAACCTATTACCAAGGCGGGAATAGAGATGCGGACACGATGAACAGATGTGTGGAGGTGGGGCTGGGGAAGGGGAAGCAGGATGAACTGGAAGACTGGGATTGACATACATATGAAACCATGTGTAGACAGCTAGCTCGAGGGAAGCTGCTGCATAGTGCAGGGAGCTCAGCGTGGTGCTCTGTGACCATCTAGAGGGGTGGGAGGGCGGGGCAGGGAGGCGCAAGAGGGAGGAGACACATGTATACACATGGCTGACTATTGTACAGCAGAAACCAGAACAACACAGTAGCGCAAGTATACCCCAATAAAATAAAAAATTCAAAAAAAGAAAGAAATGGGCTCATTTTCTCCAACCTAAACAGGATACAGAAACCCCTTTGTCCTACATCTTTTTTAAACTACTGCTCTGTCTCCCCCTCCCTCTTCCCACCAATGATGGAGACGAATCTACACTTCCTATGTCCCCTTTCTCAGCCCCCTAGGGCCCGCTATGACCTGGTCCCTCTACCCGTGCGCCCCTGAGACCGCTGCGTCACCAATGATCTAATTCCCAGCTCCAGCTTTCCTTCTTCATCTCCAGAATTCTCTGCAGCATTCTACTCCACAAAAATGTTTCGTTATTTCCAGGCATCCTCTATCTTGGTGTTCTTTTTCCTTTTCTGATTCATTCGTGCCAGCCTGTCTTTATGGCTCCTTCCCACTTTTCCACCTCCTTCCTGCCCCCCTCCTTTTCTCCTCCTCCTCCAATCTCTCCTCAAACTGTCAGGCCCCAGTATTCTGCCTCTCCCTCCCCACTTCCTCTGTCTTTAAATTATCTCACTCATTCCTACGACTTCAATGACCCTCGGACGCTGTTGACTCCCAGATCCCCAGCCAGCCTCAGCCTGTCTCCTTAGCTCCAGTCCCGAACACACAGTGACCTCTCAGGCTGGTCAAACTCGCCCAGCTTCCTGGTTTCTTCACCTCAACTGATGGCACCGCCTTCTCCTGGATTCCTAAACTGCACACACAGAAGCCATGCTTACTTCTCTCCCTTCCAGCCCACATGCAGCCTGCCCCTAAGTCCTGCCGATCCTCCCTCAGAAGCCTCTCCCAAACCTGGCCCTCTTCTCCATCCTTTCAGCCACCCTCTCATTGTTGGACGTCTTTCTATGTTCCAGTTGGTTTCCATGGTCACCAGATTTCTCCCACTCCAGTCCTTCCACTTGATCTTTCACAGCTCTCTTTAGAAGACCCATCTGAGCCAGGACACTCTCCTCTGTCTTACCTACAGCCTCCACAGGCACCTCATTGTCCACAGCTCCAGCTGAGGCTCCCTGAGGGGCATAGACCCCTTCTCTATCCTGTGCACCCACCTCCACAGCAGCCATCCTGAGTCTCCGTAGCCCCTGAACACACCTGCCTTGTAAGATGAGCCCTTTGCTCTCCAAAGAGTGAAAGGCACTAGTCCTTGTTCTCTCTCATGCGGTACATCCTTTCCGCTCCCATGGGCACGGCATTGCCCGTGGGTTCCGACAGCTCTGTTCTCACTGCATTCTTAGCCTTACTCCTCTTTGAATAAGCAGTGTTTGGCACAGTGCTAGCACACAGCCAGTGCTGTGTGATTATCAGTATAATGACTGAATAAATGAATGAGCAGATGGGTTGATTAAAAAATTATGCCTTCATCTGCCTTTTTGTCATTCCATAGGCCAGATTTGACTGTGCATCAAATCACCTGGAAATCTTGTTAAAATGTGGATTCTGATTCAGCAGGTTCAGAGATTCTGAGATTCTGCATTGCTAACAAGCTCCTAGGTGATCCTGAGGCTGCTGTCCACAGACCACGCGTCGAGGAGCCGGGCCTTAACTTATGACAATGGTTTTCAAACTTGTTGACTATTAGAATCACCTGGAGAGCTTGAAAAAAATAAAATCCGGACGCCCAGGGTGCATGCCACATTAGATCAGAATGTCTGTAGGAGGGAGCCAGGCAGCAAGATTATTAAAGATTCCCAGATGATTCCAATGTGCAGAGAAGCCAGGGAACTCCTACCCTGAGCCACCTCTGAGTTTGCTATGATGATTCACAGTCCTGGGTACTTGTTAGAAGCAGCTGGGGAGCTTTTAATCACTTACTAAAGCCTGGGACCCACTCAGATCAATTAAATCAGAATCTCTGGGGTTCGGACCTGAATGTTTTTAAAGCCCTCGGGTGATTCTACTATGCAGCCAGGGTTGCAATTCATTGTTTTCAGGCCCGGCTCTGAGGAATAGCTGCAGGTTGGAGGGATAAGGAGTCCAGGATACCGAAAAGGTGTGAAGTCAGACCCCAGTCTTGGCTCTTCAGTGATGTATAATTTTGGAGTAGTTAATTCAGCCTCATCACTAAAATGAGATTAAAAATATGCGCCCTCCTTGCCCTAATTTTTATTTTTTCCTTTTTCTCCAAACTCATTTATTTTTAATTGAAGGAAAATTGCTTCACAATACTGTGTTGGTCTCTGCCATACATCAACATGAGTCAGTCATAGGTATACATGTATCCCCTCCCTCTTGAACTTCCTTTTCAGCTCTCTCCCCTTCCTACCCTTCTTGGTTGTTACAGGGCTCCAATTTGAGTTCCTTGAGTCATATGGCAAATTCCCATTGGTTATCTATTTTATACGTGGTAGTGTACATGCTTCTGTGTTATTCTCTCCCCCAATTTTTAATTGTCTTTTGGAGTGGAAAGGGAAATGAAATGGGGAAAATGGCCACACAGGAGCCTGTCTGCACATCTCTCATATGTGGTCACCACTCGTGTCCGCACCCATAAGCTTGGCTTCAGAGGCCTGTGGCTGGGGGCAGTCTCTGGCAGGTCTGGTTAGGAAGCAGATGGTTTAGGAGCAGCCCAGGCCACCAGGGACGTCCCAGGGACCTGTATTCGTCGGCAGGCTGAGAGGTGGAATCAAACACGACCCCTGCGAGGCATTCTGGCCTGCAGCCTGGATGCTGCACAGTGGGTTGGTTGGCCCTGCAAAGACACAGGGCACACCCGCTGTTCTCCGCAGTCACCGCTGCGCGGCCACCTGACCCATAGCAGGGAGCCTGCAGGTTTGCACAGGCTCCTTTCTGATGAGCTGTCTCTGCAAATCTATGTTGGTGCTGCGGGAAAGGTGTAAAATGAACACAAAAAGAGCAGGTTCAAGACTGGCCTCCTACCAGCACTCCCCACCCCTGGCTGCCTGAGCTTGGGCTTAGCTTCCTCAGCTGCTATGATGATCATTTTCTATTTTGTCAGCATCATCTATACATGTACAAAGGCCTTGGACCAAGCCGGCACACTTCTGTCTCTGGAAGCAGCAGAAACCCAGAGCCCCAATGTGTGAAGCAGGGCTAGGAACAGGCTCTGGGTTCTCAGTACCAGGGAATCTTGAAATTGCCTGTGTGTTGTTCGCTCAGTTGTGTCTGACTCTTTTTGACCCCATGGACTATAGCCCGTCAGGCTCCTCTGTCCATGGAAATCTCCAAGCAAGAATACTGAAGTGGGTTGCCATTCCCTTCTCCAGGGGATCTTCCTGACCCAGGGATCGAACCTGGGTCTCCTGCATTGCAGGCAGAGATAAATCCAGCAAGCCTCCAGAAGGGAAAGAGGAAGTGAAAGGAACAGCAAGTGCTCCTGTGAGACAGGCCTGGATGGGAAGGCCTATCTGTTTTAGTTGGGTCTGGGCTGGGGGCTTCCATGTTCTGAAAACCAGACAGCTTTCTGTGTTGGTTTTCTCAACAGCCAAACACACAAACTCTTCTAGCACATCTAGTATCTAGCACATCTTCTGGAAATAGGCCTCTTCTGGAAAAAGCCCAATTTCCTGGGACACGTGAGACCCTGGCTGGGCTAAGGGCTGGGGGAGTGAATTGACCTACACTCCCAGCATCCCAGAGTCTATTCACTCCAAGGAACTAAGTCCCCATCACTCACCTCAACTCTCAGGGAACAAAAATGCCCTCCCACCTCCAGCCTTCAAATGCCTCAACCTGTGAGCATGGAGCCTTGTATTTCACAGTTAGAATCTTTGAGGTTCACAGCACAACAAAACAGAAAGAGCCTTCAAGTTCAACCAGCCCCTTCTGGAGGGTTGACGTCCAAGACCAGAGAGGGACAAGTTTGCCCAAAGCCACACGGTGAGTGAGGAGCTGGGCTAAGAGTCAGGCTTCCCCATCAGCATGGTCAGCTCGGCCCCATACATTGTCCCCTCCTGACTACCAGGGTAAAAATGCCAATGACTTGTGCAAATCCACTCCCTAGCTCCACAGTGTAAGATCAAGAGGAAACAAAGAGGGCCTTTAGTCCTCTCTGGTTACCACCCAACTGGAAGCAAAGCAGCTGAGAACCTTGTCCCAAAAACGCAAAGGGCCTTCCTGGGCACCTGGAGATTGCAGGGTTCCCTGGACCACCATTTGAATAAGAAATTATTCAAATGAGTCAATCACGACCTCCCTCAAGAATCAGGGGCACTCAGCTTCTTATTGGGCTTCCCAGGTGGTGCTCGTGGTAAATAACCCCACCCCCCTCACCCCCATCCCCTGCCAATGCAGGAGATTTAAGAGACATGGGTTCGATCCCTGGGTCAGAACGATTCCCTGGAGGAGGGCATAGCAACCCACTCCAGTATTCTTGCCTGGAGAATCCCATGGACAGCGGAGCCTGGCGGGCTACAGTCCCTGGGGTTGCAAAGAGTCAGACATGACTGAAGCAACTTAGCCCACACGCATGCACCCTCTTGTTATTGAAAAGCTTATACTACACAGTCCCTCTGGCTTGCTCTGCTCCCAAGGGCAGCTCCGGAGGGCAAGCCTGGGTGGCTGTCACGAGGCCCTGCAAGGTGTGCGGTGTCCTCCTCCACCGCCACCACAGGCTGTGTGTGTATGTGACTAATGAGCTGCTGCCAGTCTCATCAGCGCATCGTCAGGTGTTGTCTGTCCAACCATCTCATCATATTTAGTGCATTTGCATTTTCTCGTATTCCTGAACGGCAGTGCTCAGCTTCCATGCACAGAGAGAAGCCGAGACTCTGACAACAGAATTTAGCCGGACAGCATTTGGGGAGACAGCTTTCTGGGGTTTTCTTGGGCTCTTAGGGTCAACAGTCCTCCACCCATACTCTCCCCTGCCCCACTGACACACTTGTCTTCACTGTGCTCATCAGACTAACTACTGCCTGTGAGGGGCTGGGGCAGATGCTATATCTCTGTTTTCATGCTGTGCAGAGACATGACTAGTTCAAGGTCACTCAGAACCCACTGTCAGTGCCAACCTTGTACCTGGAGCCTCTGGGGAAACAGATGCACTGTTCACGGGGGTTGCTCCTGTTGGCTGAGGAGACACTCTCCTTGTCTTTCTTCTGAGGGCTGCAGAATCCAAACGTCAGCCTTGGGCAAGAGATCCATGTTTCCTGGGAGGCTCCATGTAGGGAGAAGAACACTGACCTTGTTCCAGCTCACCTGTGCCTTGCCTCAGTTCCTGCTGAGCCCAAGGGTCCCACTGATGGATAGTGAGGTGATCAGGATGCCTCTATATGATTCCTTACGGAAGGGAATACCCTGAGCTTCTTGGCCCCAAAACTAAACCAAGACTAGTCATATACCCTAGGACAATTTCCACTTTGCTCTCCTATTCTTTGTTTGGGGGGTGGGGATGGGGGCTCCCAGCTAGAGCCCTGAGTGGAGGGTTAGCGCTGTGTGACTTTGGCCAGCCCAGAGCTGTTCCTCACACATGCTTCCTATGGGCACCTCGCTAGTAGCAGTGAGTTCCTGCATTCTTGCTGCTCTGATAGCACTGGGTTTCCATCCATAGGGAGAGGCTGAGACCCTGGCCAGGAGGCAAGACAGTTACCAGCACGCTGAGCCTCTCAGGAACCCAGGTATTTTAGGAGCTGGCTATCTCTGATTTCAGATGCTACTGACTGTCAGGACTCTCAAGCTGTGGGGATCATCCCTGCTTCGGCTAATCCCATTATGCAGATGGAGAAAATGAGGCTGGGCACAAAGAGTGGCTTAAACAAGTCTTGGCCTCATGCTAATGTAGGGAACGGTGCTGAGTCAGTCCAGCTTCATGCTGAGTACCTGACGGGAGTGGTGGGGTGAAGGCAGGGTGAAGGGTTGCAGAGTGAAACTGAAGCTCCTCTGGCCAGTGATGACTTTGATCAGGCAAGGACAATCTCAGAGACCTGGGCTCTCCCCCTCATCAAGTGCAATGTCACATGCAGGCTTCATGTGGGCTGGGACCACTCACCTTCCCTGGCTCTCCTCCTCAGGTCCCTATTGTGCCCACAAGTGGACAAGCCAGGCTCAGGTCCACTGAGCGAACATCTATCTGCCTGACGTTGGCCAGCATTCCCCTGAGGCCACGGCCAGATGTTAGCTAACTCTGTGCAGAAGGAAGCTAGGAAGCCAGAGCATCCTGGAAAGTAGCCAGGAGTGGGGCTAGGCAGATGGTGACCCAGAGGACCAAGTTTGAGCTGCAGAAATCCTAGGGCGAAGGGAAGGGGGCACTGCCCTTTAGTGGAAGCCATATATCGTTGTGGTTTGCACATGTTGCCCACACTGCCACCACCCCCACCACACACAGCTTCATCATGAAAATTAATTCTTTTGGAATAACAGCCTTTTTCTGATTCCCCTTGAGACCTGGGGAAACTCAGGATGCCACAGGAGCTGGGCTTGGGCTTCTGCCTTGTGAGAAGGAAGCCACTGGACTGGGGTCACTGTCCCTCCTTCCCTGTCCCGAGCCTGGGATTTCTTTTCTCTCCTCTCTCTGATAGCTCGGAAGCAAGCAGAACAATGGCTTCTTCAGAGAAAGGCCATTTCCTGCTGAAGTGTGCACACTTCACTCCAAGTCCCAGAGCTTCTGTAAAGAGGCGCCTCCTCCCTGAGCCCAGATCTCCTTCAGTGCTATGGGCTCAGTAGGACAAAGCCAACACCTGGATCTGCCCCCGGGTCAGCTCTGACAAGGTTGGCCTAATCTCTGCTATCTGAGAGAAGAGGATGTCTAGGGAGGAAGAATGTTCTCATTTCCAGGTAGAGGAAGAGGTTCATGGTCCCCAGCCTCGCCAAGGGTCTCTGAAATAGGGTGGGGTGGGGCAGGACAGAGAGAGGTGACTTCTTGGCTTCCCTCATCCATCTCTGAATCTGCTCTTCTTGGAGGAGTTGAGATGACAGTAAGGAGACACCTGAGCAAATGGAGAGAGGTGTCTGAGACAACATTCCAGTACTACCTCTGGTGCCTTCATCAGCCAAAGGAAACCAGGAGTGGAGAGAACCACAGGGAGATTGGCTGTGTCCTGGATTCCACTTGGAGAGTGGTGTGGAGTGTGGGCTCTCTCAGAGGTCTCTATGTGGCCAGTGAAGCGAGTGTGAGCTACACAGAGTTCTGCAACCACAAAAATTACTCTTGGGGCCTCTGGGGAAGTCCAGGATATAGCTCTAGGGAGAACTTTTGCAGACATTGCTCCATCTAGAGCTCCAAAGCTGTGACATTCAGCTGAACATTGACTGCGGGGGGAGGTAGAGAGGCAGGCAGGACTCATCCTCACTGCCCCTCCACTAGCTGAGGCCCAGATTCAGGAAAACAGGAATGGGCAGGGCTATAAAAATATCTGGGGAGGAAAAACAAGTTAAGTCACTTCTGTCATGTCCGACTCTTTGCAACCCCATGGACGGTAGCCCACCAGGCTCCTCTGTCCACAGATTCTCCAGGCAAGAATACCAGAGTGGGTTACCATGCCCTCCTCCAGGGGATCTTCCCAACCCAGGGATCGAACTCAAATCTTTTATGTCTCCTGCATTGATGGGTGGGTTCTTTACCACTAGCGCCACCTGGGAGCCCCAGGAAGGGATAACAGAGGCCATGAACTGTGTTTTGAGAATCCAGAAAATCCTAAACCCCGACAATGCCTTCTGAAGGCTGGTTTGCCTTTGCAGGGAAGGAATCTGGCTTTATTTTACTTAATTTTAATAAACTGAGGTGGGAACGGGGAACTTGCAACAGGGCCTTAGCAGCCTCTGTTCAGAGTCACTGTCCCTTGGAGGAAGCTAGACTTCAACGCAGAGACACCCGGCAGTCAGCTCTGGAGATTTCGCTGACTGGTTTTACCCCTCCAAGCTTCCAGACAGAGATATGGGAAAGGGAGGGAAGGACCAGACTTGTATGTGTGGTGGGGGCAGTGGGGTGGGAAGATCTAGGAGTTAAGTTAGAAGCCAGAGAGGCCCATGCAGGGAGTCTCATTCCCAGGCCCAGCGCCCAGTTCTGGGAGGGAAGAGGCGGCGCCAGGGCGGGCGTGGAGCTGTCCGGACTCTGGTGCTGAAAACGAGGTCTGCCGCCGAGCGGAGCAGTTAGCAAGCCTAAGCCTTGTCCGGGTGGGGAGGGGTGGATGGAAATGAATTCCCCTTCTACTCACGCTCCAAGGAGAGAAGGGCACAAGTGAGTTCGAGCAAGAAGGCAGGTTGAGCTTTAGGAAGTGTGTTTTCAGACGAAGCTACAGCCAGGTCGGGCCAAAGTGGGCCACAGCCTGGCTGGGGGTAGGGTGCGACCTGGCCAGCTGTGGCAGATGAGCTGGGGGGAAAAGACCCTGGACGCGGGCTGGTCCCTCGTTGGCCTCCTACACTCTTACATCGGTCAAGGAGGAGCGCCTGAGGTGTTCTCACACCTATGCCACTGACACGCTCGCCCAGCAGACTTCCATGAGAGCAACCATACACATCTCATGGACACACGACGTGCTCCCAGAACACGCACACACCAAGTACACAGCAGTACATACACGCGCCCTGCACAGGGGCACCGGCTCCCCCTCCAGGCTGTTGAGGCTCCCACCCCAGTCTCACACCCCCACGTCTGGCCTGGCGTCCCTCTCCACCTAGTCTCCTGGTCTCAGATGGCGCTTCTAAGGGAGGCCCAGCGGCCGAGAAGCCTCAGTTCTAGCCTGCGACCCGATAAGGTGCTGGAGAGTAGCAGAGGGGCGGCTCCTAGGCTCAGAAATGTGGGGGAGACAGGAGGAGGGGCTAGGTCTCAGACCCCAGACTCCCAGTTACGGTGCCAGAACACGAGAGGAGTGTGGACAGGAATGAGTGTAAATGTCTCCCTCCCCCATGCTGGGGACACCCTGAGGACCTGCGCGTACCTGTGCGTGGGAGGCCCCGCGTGGAGCCCTCTCAGTGAGTCCGAACCTGCTGGCTCCTCTGGTTCCCCCTGGATAAAGGTGGGATGGGCGTGGGGGTTTACCC
>SJXQ01003498.1:615758-695958 GCA_006408695.1 Aepyceros melampus
ACACTTCCCGCAAATGCTGTGTCTCCTCGTGCTGTGCGGAGAGCTCAGGGCAGTGACTTGGCTCACACAGCCCTCTCTTCCCCAGCACCGGGATGGGGTGGTGGGAAGGAATGGCTCTCCAGTAGCGCCCTGACCCGAGGTATCCCCTCTTGGCTTTGTTCCCGTTGACCACAAAGGTGATAAACAGACAACAAGCGTACTGACCTTGGTGGACAAACCCAGATGTACCTATCAAACAAGAGCCAGATCAAAGAGCAAGCTTTGGAGAAGACAGGCAGGGCCTTACCCGTGTGAGCTCTGTGTCTGCCTCTGCCTAGGCCTTTCCTTCTCTAAGCTGCGGTGGCCCTATCAGGAAAAACAGGTCGTAAAGCTCACTCCAGAGCTTGCTGTGAAGATGACAAGAGATGAACCCAAGAATGTGCTGGAGAAATGACGGGCGCTCTGTTCCTGGTCCTGACCCTCCTGTGGGTAGTGTTTTTTCAGCAGGGAGTGAACCCATGCCCCCCAACATATACACTTCCTGATCACGTCTTTGGGGGAAAACTGGTCAAAGGACAGTGGGGAAACAGTGCCATGAAGTGCCCCAGCCCCCCAAAGTCTGGCCTCTTTGGTCTTTTCCTCCATGTTATCAGCCCGGGGACCAAAGTCGAAAAGTAGGTTTCTAATGCCTTCTGGAGCTTCCCAGGTGGCACTTGTGGTAAAGAATCCACCTGTCTATGCAATAGACATGAGTTCCATTGCCTGGAGGAGGGCAGGGCAACCCACTCCAGTATTCTTGCCTGGAGAATCCACAAGGACAGAGGAGCCTGGCGGGCTACAGTCCATAAGGTCACAAAGAGCCAGACATGACTGAAGCGACTTAGCATGCATGCAGTGCCTTCAGATTCAAGTTCAGTGGAGTGGTGGTGGCTGGGCGTGGGGCAATATGATCTGGCTCCGATTCCCTTTCTTGAGGCTTAATTTCCAGCAGACCCCCACACCCCTGCCTTCTCACCCGCAGCTCCTGTCCCACGGGCTAGGGTATCATCTGCCTGTTTGGCTCCCCACTGACCATGGCAGGGCCATATGGCACACTGTTCCCCAGCACCTCCTGGTACAGTGCCTGGCACAGCAGCTGACATTGATTACTGGTAACCCAATGATTGACAGTCCTTCTTTGGGGAATCTCCTGCTCCAGCCTATTTCCATCTCTCTTTCCACATCAAAGTTCACCCAGTCCCCAAGAAAGTGAAGTTGCTCATTCACGTCCAACTCTTTGCGACCCCATGGACTTTAGCCTACCAGGCTCCTCCATCCATGGAATTTTCCAGGCAAGAGCACTAGAGTGGGTTCCATTTCCTTCTCTAGGGGATCTTCCCAACTCAGGGATCAAACCCAGGTCTCCCACATTGCAAGCAGACACTTTACCATCTGAGACACCAGGGAAGCCCCCAGTCCCCGAGACCAAGGTCAAATGCTGACTCTTCCATGCAGGCCTCTCTGTCCCCAGGGATATGCATTCAACTCTCCTTAGTCCCTGGATCAGTTGGAAAAGACTCTCGTGGTTTTGATCATATTCTGCCCTGAATTACCATTCTCTGTGTAAATTCTACACCTCCCTGCTTGGATGTCACTTCTCAGAGTCAGAACTGGGTCTTGCCCATCTCTACGTGGCTCACATTGCCCAGCTATGCCCACCCCGGGCACACAGTAGATGCTCAGGAGATGTTTGTTGAACTCAACTCTGCAGGTATGTTCGCCGTTTCTTAGCCGAAGGCCTGACTTGAGGTGGACACTGATGCTGATGGTGGTATCTCTACAGATCTGAGCTGAGAGAAACCTCAGCAATCTTTTCTGGAGATCCCCCACTCCACCCAGACCCAAGGAGGCAGGCCCTGACAGAGCACTTGTCCTGCTTTTCTTCTACCCTGGAAGGAAGTTCAGAATCTGTCTGGCAACCTGGGAGTATGAGGGGGAGGTGATGGAAGGAAGAAACCCACCTGGGTCAGAGTCACAATCTACCCAATCAGCTGTTTGAAACAAAAGCCAGGGTCTTGCAGTGATGGACAGACCTCGGCCTCATCTGGACTCACAGCAACATTTGCTGCTCAGAGAACAACGATGAACTGGCAACTGTGGATGAGGAAGGCACCCTGCTGCAGCCAGCCCCTCCACACACACCTGCAGGCCTGTCACTGGCTCTGTTTGTGGTCCTTCCTGGCTGCAGTTCTTCCCCAGACTCTCAACTCTGCAACCTAGTCAGCACATCTGGGATCTTCTCATGGAACACTCTGGTCCTCCCAGGCGGGGAGTGGAGGAGTACTCTGTGCAGAGAGGGGCCATGACGCCCCCACTTGGCCTCCTAGATGCAACCCCCCTTGAGTGTGTCTCCATGGCCATCACAGGGGCCATCTGATGACAGATTCACTCAGGTTGCCTCAAGTGACCAACTGTGTTGTGAAGAGATGCCTGGGAATAAGGTGGTTGGGATGTTCTGTGTGTGTTCATTCCTAGTGGACCCTGGCACACAGGGGAGCCTGGAGGGCTGTTTGCCTCCGGGGTCTCTCTGACTGCCTGGGCTGTCTTGTAGCCCCGAGGCAGCAGGAGCTCCAAGATCCCAGGTTGGAGTGCTGCCTCCAAGGCTGCTCAACAGCTCACTTATCCCTGCTTCCTGGCCCTCTGTCTGCAGCTCTAGTTCAAATTATTAAGAAGCAGAGAATCTGAATGACTTAGATTAGTCTGGGTCCCTGGTCAGCCAGAGTGTCTGCCGCAGGTCATCTCTGGGTGCTTGGGATGTCCAGAGACCTACAACCTTTGTCTTCTAGGACCCTGAACTCAGGCCACCCCACTGGATTGGAGTAGGATCCAGTGGGGGTGGGCTGCCCTTGGCAGAGCAGTAGGAATGGGGAGTCTCTTGGAAAAGTTCCTTTGATGTGTTGGGCACTTTGACTGGCCTGTCCAATACCGTCATGTTCTGGAATAGACCTTGACTTCTCCCTCCATCCCAAGCCTGAGTGAATCGGGAAACTCATCATGTGGACAGCAGGTTTCATTGCTGAGCTGATGTTCACACCAGGCCTCCCGTAGGCCCAAAAGAGCAGTGGCTGACCTGCACTGTGTGCAGCTGATGGCAGGGGGACCGGAATTGCCAGTGATGTAGGGAAGAGCCTACCAGACTGTCTCCCCAGAGGCTGCTCTCTGTCCCGCTCAGCCCCCATTTAGTCTGCAAGAACAGGTTCGGTCAGAGAAGACCTGGGACTCCTGTGGAACACAGATCTGCCAGGAGAAGAGGCAGATCTAGCCCTGCCACTCCCACCAGAGGCTTCATCCTGAGCCCACAGAAGGTAAAGTGACTACCTTGGCAACAGAGTCAAGAGTAAAGACCCCTGGGCTGGGAATTCGAACTGGCTTCTAATTCCATCACTGCCATTAAGTCCCCATGTAACTCAAGACGAGTGATGCCCCTTCCCTGGGACCCTTTTTATCACCTGCTTTATAGACTGGTGGAAGGAGATAATCAAGATTATTAGGTCAGACAGGGAGACTTGGTCACACCCTTGACTTCGGTGGAAACTGACACAGCCAACAAGAGCCCTGTGCCCCTTGAACTTGGGGGCAAGGGGCAGGTGGCAGAATGCACTACTCTCTTGGGATCTGGCCTCTGTCTGTCTAGGCCCTCTCTTCCCCAACAGGCCCCTCATCTGATGTCTTCTTAGCCTTTCTTGCCTGGCAGTCTCCTGCAGCAAGCAAGGACGCCATAACCCTCTAAGTTCTTCCTAACAACTCAGGTGAAGATCCATTCATTCAGTCCTTCAACAACCTCCAGTGGCCCAAAGTCATTTTTGCTCAAATTGTTGCCCTCTCAGATTCTGTTCCTTGACCACCAGATTTTATTCCATATCCTACTCAAGCTTTGCTCTCAAGATTTTCCAGTCTGTGAGTCCAACCTCTCCCCTAGAGGCACCAGCACCCCGCCATCTCACCAACCTCCAGCTCTGTACCTGAGAGTCCTGGAAAGGCCCCACCCACACTCTTCTCTTCTACTGCACTGTTCCTGCCCCTTAATCACCATCTCTCTGCATCTCCCTAGCCTCCAATCCCTGAGAGGGAGCACTGAGCCAAGGTTATGACTTTGCAAGACCCTAAGTTTGCATCTTGTTACTGATAGAGGGGTGATTATGTTTGTTGCTCTTTTGGGCAAAGGTGGAAAAAGCTGAGCAGCAGATGATTAAATTTGGAAAAACCGGCCAAGGATCCAGTGGCATGAAGCCAAGACCTGGATTCAAACCGAGAGGTAGAATAGGTGCCAGCTCAGCTGGTGTGGACACCTTTGGCAACTGACATTTCAAAAATGTAGCCCACTCCAGTACTCTTGCCTGGAAAATCCCATGGACGGAGGAGCCTGGTGGGCTGCAGTCCATGGGGTCGCTAGGAGTCGGACACGACTGAGCGACTTCACTTTCACTTTTCACTTTCATGCATTGGAGAAGGAAATGGCAACCCACTCCAGTGTTCTTACCTGGAGAATCCCAGGGACGGGGGAGCCTGGTGGGCTGCCGTCTATGGGGTCGCACAGAGTCAGACACGACTGAAGAGACTTAGCAGCAGCAGCAGCAGTACTATGGCTGGAGAAAGCTGGCTAGCTCCACAAAGGGAGGTGACACTTGGACTGAACCTCAAAAGGTAGGTGGAACCTGGGATGCTGAGAGGGAATGAGAGGAAGACAGATAGGCAGGAGCAGCTATGTAAAGCAATGGGTCTCAACCCCAGCTCACCTTGGAATCACGCTGTGATAAACCTGGGCTCACCCTAAAGATGATACAAAAGTGCTCAGACCCTAATCCCAAGAAACAGATTCCACTAGCCTAGGCTGGAGGTTTGGAATTTGTATTTATTATTGTTGCTATTGTTACTACTGGTGGCACGATACAGCTTGCTAGATCCTAGTTCTCTGACCAAGGATTGAACCTGTGCCCTTGGCAGTCAAAGTGCAGAGTCCTCACCAATGGACTGCCAGAGTCCAGTGGCATTTGTATTTTCTAAAATTTTCATTTGTACCTTGTGATTTATTGGCCATCAATTATGTGTCATGCCATCAGAAACTATTTTTCATCTGTAATACTCTGTACTGAGTTCTAGGGACCACCCAGGAGTGGTTTAGAGGGCAGTCCTCTCTATTGGAGTCCTGCCTCCACATTCACTGGCCACCTGACTAGAAATGATGTCCTGAAGTTCCTAAGTCTCTTGTTTCCTCATCAGTAGGATGGTGACAATGCCAGTGCCTACATCTCATGAGGCTGCTTTGTGGCTCACATGAGATAATGTTTGCATGCGTTGAACAATGCTGACACATGGCGCTGGTTGTTTTCAGTGGCTTCAGATGATTTGATACAGCCAGGGCTGAAGATCTCCAGCACAAAGCAAAGACAAACTGGGTTGTTCTGGGGACTCTCCTGGTTGTTGAGGAAGATCTGAATCCGAGGGAGGAGAAATTAAAATGGTTGGAGGGGACTTCCCTAGAGGTCCAGCATGTTAAGACTCTGCGCTTCCCTGGAACTAAGATCCCGAATGCCACGTGGTGCAGCCAGAAAGTAAAAAATAAAATAATGAAAAATAAAAATGGTGGGAGCTCCATGTTGAAAGAGTTTCAAGATGCTTTGGGACCTTATCCTAATAAGCACAAGAGGAGCCTAGGTTTGAGGGTTTGAGTTTGAGGATTGACATGATGAATGTGAAATCTCAGGAGTCTGGGACTTGTACAGCCTTGATGGGAGGGAGGGAGATGGAGCCTAGAGAACAGTCTGGGATCACAACAGTCAGTCGACATTGAAAAGAAGGGATGAGTGTGAGGTGAAGCGCAAAGGAAGAATCAACAGGAGTTAGGAACTTCGTGGACATAAGAGTTTAAAGGGATCGAAGGAAGAAAAAATAAATTTAAGTTGTCAAGTCTAGTGGGACTAAGGAAATAACCCCTTGTGTTGGTTAGGATTATATTTAACTCTGAGTATCAGACAACTCAAATCAACAATGGCTTAAACAAAATGGGAGTTTATTTCTCTACCAGTTGAAAGCCCAGTGGAGTGCAGTTCAAATCTGGGAAGGCAGCTCTGTTTCACAAAGGCCTTGGAGCACCAGGCTGCTGACAGCTCACTCTCTACCATCCTGGGGCATGGTCTTTATTCTCATGGTACCAGCTGGAGCCACTTGGGTTCTAGCATTCACATGGAGAAAGGAATGACAAATGGGCAAAAGGCAAGAGCCAGAGGCTCCGTGAGGGAGGTTTCTTGTAGCTCCACTCATCACTTCTATTTATATTCCGTTATCTGGAAAGAGGTCTGTGGCCACACCTACTTGCAAGGGAAGCTAAGGAGAGTGGTCTTTATTTTCTAAGTAGCCTTGTACCCAGCTAGTGATATCCCCTGTGATAGAAGTGAATTTTGTTTCTATGAAAGAAGAGGAATTTGGGCACTGGGAAAGAGCTAACCATTTCTGCCATTACCTCATTTTCTTAAATGGTAAAGTTGAAAATGGAGTCAGTTGGAGAAAAAAAAATTTTTTTTTAATATTTTTGAAATGGGGCAGGAGAGTACAGACTTACTGTTTGTGGTAGGCAGAATTCTAAGGTGGCCCCAAGGTTTCTGACCCTGCTGATCTGTACACCCTGCATAAACCCCTCCCCGTGGATGGGACTTGTGAATATGATGAAGGCTTTCAAGAGGCATCTAGGGATTTCCCTGGTGGTCCAGCGGTTAAGACTTCACACTTCCACTGCAGGGGATGCAAGTTCAATTCCTGGTCAGGAAGCTAAGACCCCACATGCTGCACATGAGGCCAAAAGAAAAAAAAAGCAAGTCATACTGTGAGAGGTGAATGAGGAACTGGCTAATGAGAAAGGGGAGGCAGCCATCAACATGGAAAAGTCTTAGCACAGCACAGAAAAGTTCTCCCTGAGTTAGCTACTGTCTCCCTCTCCAGATTCTTCTAGCACTCTCTTCCTTTCACATGACTTCAGAGGAATACTCTCAGGCTTCTGACTCAGGAAACTAGATGGACACAATAGAAAACACTGGAGGAAGACAAAGAGTTTCATCTGACTGAGTTTGAGGTGTCTGAGAGAATACCAAGGGGAGAGACTCCCACCAAAAGGAATATTCAAAGGGATGTGAAGAGACAAAGCTGAGGGCCTTACAAGAGCATTTCCTCTTTTTTCATAAATCAGCAACATGTTGGCTCAGCATATCTTAATCAGCTGGTGGGCAGAAAGGAAGGGCTGGACTGAGCGCTGAGCTTGGAGATGCCCCTTCCTTGACCAGGGAGCTGTCACTGTCCCAGGGTTGCACAGCTGTGTCTGCCCACTGCCTCTATAAATAGGGAGAGCTAAGGGAACAGAGTTCCTCTCCACCAAATGGTCTCAGTCTCATCTTTAGATGTCGCCATCAATATCTGTGAAACAGACTCTAGGAAAAAGACTAAAAAAGCTATCTTTATTTAGCCTGGAGAAGAGAGGGAGGGCGAGCTGGGAGTTGCTAGGAATAAACTGCCGTTTTTATCTTTTTGTCCTCAAGGAGGCCAGAGGAGGTGGACTTGGGATACATTTGGAGAGGTGATTCTCAAGGGGGTGGAGAATGGAGATTCTTGCCCCCACCCCATGCCCCCACCCACCAGGAGACATTTGGCGGCGTCTGCAGACATTTTTGGTGACATGACTGGTGGGGGTGGGCGGGCCATGCTGCGGGCATCTAGGGAGTGTGAGCCGGGCATTATCCGACAGTGCACAAGACAGCAGCCTGGACAAAGAATTCTCTGGCCTCAGTGTCAGTGGCACCCAGGTTGAGAAGCCCCTCGTTAGAGGAATTTTTAGTTACTGACTTTCTTTTAAGTAAAGAAAAAACAGTCCACCTTAAAGGAAAGGAAAGGGTGATTTTTTCTGCTTGCTTGTTTAAGGATATATATGACTGGCAACTGGGGTTAGAACAGGTTGGCTGTCCGAGAACCCAGCTCTCTGAAACTTAGTGTCTTTGTCTCTCCTGGTTTGCTTGCTCCCGCCCCTTCTCTCTGCTGATTGGCCAAACCTTTTAAAATTCCAAGGGAGGCACCGTGATAGGCTGAGTCGGTCACTGCTGCTCCTTCAGAGACTCCAAACAGGCCACCTTCCGGGGCTCTGGGCAGCCTGTGGGTAGCCTTTGGTCAGTGATCCCCATCACCCACCCCTTCCAGTTTGAGGCCACTTTTGTACAAGGAACAGTCTAGACATCTTCCCTGAATAAGAGACCGTGTGCAAGACAGTATGAGTCAGAAGGAGATAATAGAATCGAACGCATCATGCCTAGCACTTATATTGGTTTTTCACAGCATAGCTGTCTTTTTCTTGGCATAGCCAAGATGGGAGCTGAATAGAAAGCTACGGTTCTTTTTACTCCAAAGCTATGCTATTCAATACAGCAGCCACTAGCCATGTGTGACTATGTGGCTTTTCAAATTTAAAACATTTAAAACTAAGTACAATTTAAAATTCAGCACCTTAGTTACACTGTGCTTCCCATAAAGCACTCCCACATGGTGCTGATGGTAAAGAATCCGCCTGCTAACACAGGAGATACAGATTTGATCCCTGGGTCAGGAAGATACCCTGGAGTGGAAAATAGCACCCCACGCCAGTATTCTTGCTTGGAAAGAGGACTTGGTGGGCTATAGTCCACGGGGTCGCAAAGAGTCGGACATGACTGAGCAGCTGAGCACCCACACATTAACCACGTTTCAAATGCTCAAGAGCCACACTCGGCCAGTGCCTACCTACCACACTGGACGGCTCAGGCATAGAACGTCCCAAGTCGCTTCAGTCGTGTCTGACCCCAGGGGTTGTAGCCCACCAGGGTCCTCTGTCCATGGAATTCTTCGGGCCAGAATACTGGAGTGGGTTGCCATGCCCTCCTCCAGGGGATCTTTCCGACCCAGGGATCGAACCTATGTCTCTTATGTCTCCTGCATTGGCAGGTGGAACATCTCTATCATCGAAGAAGTTTCTGTTGGACAACACTGCTCCACGGGAAGGGTTGGCTATAAATGGAAATCACATTTTAGGGTCAGCCCTAAAGAGAAAGATGAGTCATCTTGTATTGATTCAGTCCTTACTGCGAGATGTGTGTGTGAGATTCTGTGAGCAATTGAGCCTGGTCAGAGTTCATGCCTTTGTATGTCCCTGAGGATTACATGCCTCTGTTACAGAAGCAAGAGCTTGGAGAATACTTTCACCTGAAGAGGATTGCTGTAACTCACTCATTTGGAAGGGTGCTATAAATGTTTAAGAGTAAAGAGTCGTTGAAGAGCTCCATAAGAGTGCATAATCAGCTTTTCAAACACCGTGACAATAGATGACACAGAAATTTACAGCTCAGGTGAAAACAGGACTGTGACCAGAGTTGTTAGTCTCGCTGATATGCCTCAGGAGCCTCTGAAGCCCTTCTTTCTCAGCTCCTGTCTTTCTTGCCCTCTTCCCTGGCCTCATTTTGCCTTTAAAGAGAGTATGTTCTCTTCATCCTCCTGTGGTTGTCATTGTGTGTTATTCGCCCAGTCGTGTCCGACTTTTTTCGACCCGTGGAGTGTAGCCCACCAGGCTTCTCTTGTCCATGGGCTTTCCCAAGCAAGAATATTGGAGTGGGTTGCCATTCTCTTCCCCAGGGGATCTTCCCGACCCAGAGATTGAATTTGAGTTTCCCACATTGTGGGCAGATTCTTTACCATCTGAGCTGCCTGGGAAGCCTGTGGTTGTCCTTACAGTTGTTCATCAATCATCACCACCCCTTTCAGGCACAGAGTAGACTGCCCTTCCTGTCCCTTGTGTTTGGGGACTAAGCCCCTGAGACCAACCCTGGATGGTAGCAAAGTGCCCCACCGACCCGGATTCCTAAGTGACTACATCTAAAGGTCCCTGCCAACCATGATGGAGGCAAGCAGGAGATAAACGTGTTGTCTTCAGACACTAAGATTTGGAGATTTTATTTATTTATTTGTAACCTAGGCAATCCTGCTCAGTCCCTGTATTTTTCATGTATTCACATCCCCCAGCAATCTATTGTATTCCTGAGGTTGTTTCCTGTTACCAAGGTTGTTGAGCTGAGATTGTTTCCTGTTATGGAGAAAAAGAAGTGAACTGAAACTTTTTATAAGCGTGCCAGTTATCAGACTTGGATGTTTACAGATAAATCTTTTTTATGGGTTGGGTCTCTTGATAGTAGAAGAAAACTTCCTTTACCTGCTGAGAAGAGCATGCAGTTCTTCTCTAAACTGGCTAAGTACCAGCTGTCTCCTTGGTTTCTTGCAGAAAGACCTAAGGATAACATTTTAGGAAAATAAACTCATAATGGTTAACAACAGCAATGGGTTCAAGAGGAGAACAAAATGCTGGGGAGAAGTTTACAGGAATTATCTCAATTCTAAGATCGCTGTCACCCTGCTAGGGAAATGGACACACAGCTCTTGAGCCAAGACAAGCTACTCATTCATTCATTCATTTGCAAATAATCATTGAACATCTAATATGTTCTCTGCCCAGATGAAATTTATATCATGTTGGGGGTGACAGGAAATAAATAGACAAAAGTGCAGTGAAGGAAATAGACACTCAATGAAATGGAGTAATGAGTGAAGGAGTAGACAAGAAAGGCCTCTTGGAAGAGTTGACACTTGATCAGAGTTCTGGAGAAAAGGAGTCAGTCACGCAAAGAGCAGAACATTCCAGACAGAGAAACAGCAATTCAGAGGCCTGAGGGGGAAAGACCTTAGCAAAGACAGTGGGCAGCAGTGCTCGCGGGGGCAAGAGTGGGTGCCCAGGTGGGGGCCCACCCAAAGCCAACATGACTGGAGTGTGATAACGGTGGATACAAAGGAAAGAAACAGACTCAGAGAGGCGGGCAGGGGACTCTGGGACTTCAAGTTTCACTCTGAGGGGAGGAGGACGCCCACAGAGGAGGCTGGGAAAGAGGTGATGTCAGAACACCTTTTCCGTGAAGGTTTTGGCCTATGTAGACAGTGTGATTTCTGTGCAGTGTTTTGCTCTGTGATGGAAGAGCCACAGTTAGTACATAAAGGAATGAGCGTGGCTGTATGCCAATAAAACTTTACGTATGGGCCATAAAATCTGAATTCCGTATTTTCACGTGTCACAAAATATTATTCTTTGGGGTTTTTTCCCGACCATTTAATAATGTAAAAATCATTTTTAGCTCACAAACCAGATTTGGCCTGGAGGCTATCGTTGGCCAAACTTGATTTACATCGAGCTGGACGGCTATGGAAGCAGTAAAACTATTTTGGAGGCTTTTGCAAAATATTCCATCAGAGGTAAAGAAGGCTTGACTTGGGTGGTTGCAGTGGAGATGGTGAGGATGCTGGGGTGAGATGCATGCTAGGGATTGAGGTCCAGGACGTGCTGATGAGTGAGATGTGGGGTGAGAAGGGAGAGGGGTCACAGATGACTGGAATTCCCTGAGGACCACAAGGAAGGAGCAGATCTGGGGGAAGTGGAGGCTTGTGGGATCTTATTACTAGTTTTCTGACCAGGGATTGAACCTGAGCCCTTAGTGGTGAAAGTGACAAGTCCTAACCACTGTACCACAGGAATCTGCAAGTTTAAGTCTTGATACACTCACCAGATGCAATTTGGAACCCAGGAAGTAGGGCCTCTCCACACCTAGATTTCCCAGAGCCTGCAGCTTATAAGCTGTGTGACCCTGGGAAATCACTTCTGTTCCAACTTTTTAAAAATTAACTAATTAATTTATATATTTGGCTGCATCGGGTCTTCATCATGTCATGAGAGATCTTTTGTTGCAACACACGAATTCTCCAGTTGTGGTGCTTGGGCTCCAGAGTACACAGGCTCAGTTGCTCTGAGTCATGTAGGATCTTAGTTCCCTGACCAGGGCTCAAACACACGTCCCCTGCATTGCAGATTCTTAACCACTGGGCTACCAGGGAAGTCCTGATCCAATCTTTTTTCTTCTCTCAAGTATGGAGATAGTATCTCGTGCCCATCCCTGTCTAGGTGGTGGTGAGAATCAGAAGACATTTCATGTGACCCTAATTAGATTCCTGCTTGATCCAGCATCTCAACACTCCCTTCCTGACTGTATCCAACTCTGAAGGAATCAATGGGAGATTCTCTAGTGGTTTTTTTTGACGGGGGAGGAGGGTGCGAATGAAAGGTTGAATCACTCACTGCCTGTCAGAAATTTCTGAAAATTCCCTTTAAATGCCTCTGTTCTTTCCATGAAGTCCCTCTCCCACGCAGCCGCCTGAGTCTTCTAGGATGAAGAAAACCACTGTTTCTTCTTGCTGTGGAACACTTCTAACACCAGATGTATTGGTTCCCCCCCACAATGACCAGTTCTCCAGCTCTCTGGACACCAACTGAGTTCTCTGCCATTCACTCCTGACACTAACTGCTTGCACTTGGCGCAGCTCCCATGGGGTTGGGGCTCAGCCCATTATGCTGCCCCCACTTTCTGACACCAGGGGTGTCTGAAAACACAGGGGTCTCAACGAGGCAGCAGTGAGCCATGGCATGAAACGATATCTTAATTCCCTGCCCAGGAATTGAACCTGCGTAGCTTGGATGAGAACCAGGAATCCTAGCCACCAGACCAGCAAGGGCTAGCGGCTAGAAGCTATTTGCCCCTGAATCTTTGCCCTCAGTGAAAAATGCATTTGTTGTGGAGGCAGAATCAATAAAGGCAGGTACAGCTTATTATTAGAGACAGAGCATAACAGCAAGCAGGAGAACAGACAGAGAGATGGTTTGTTTAGTTAAGACAGAAGCAAGGCGGAGATGCACAGAGAGAAAGGGCCCCCAGTGAGGGGGAGCTAGAAGAGAGATGGTCAAGCCATTTATATCGGTCAGTTCCTCTGGGTCTTTGTTTACCTTTAGCCGATTATCTGATTTCTTTTTTCCACACCTGACCTACCCTGAGACCCTCCCCTGGGTGCATACAAACCCATCAACCAAGATGCATCTCGAAGTGAAGGCTTCTGCGAGGGGCAAGACTCATCCCCTGACTTTTGACCTACATGGCACTTTCTGCGTAGGTGTAATGTCTCCCTTGTCCCCAAAGAGGGGAGAACGGAGATCCCTTAATCCTTTATTCAAATGGAGTTTTGCCCCTCTTTGTCCTTGCCATGGCTATTAGGTTGACGTGTTTATGAGAGACAAACACTGGCTATTTACCCTCTTTCTGTTGTTACTTCCATTTTGGAGGGCAAATAGGAGGCTGATTGTAAAGTGCCTTAACTGGAGCACACCTGTCTCTTGTACAGAAAATGCTAACAGTTGTAAGGACGCAGCCTGAAGCCCACTTCTTCGTGCCCCATGAAATGTAAACAGGAGGCCAGTTGTAAATGTCTAACCTGGAGTGCATCTATCTCCTACATCAATAGAGGGGCCTCATGCCCCTTCCTCAAGTTCCATACTTGATTATGATGGCTCGTAGATCTCCAGGGAAACACTTAAGGTTTACTGGTTTATCACAAGCAATACAGAGGGACGGCTAGATGAAGCAGTCCATAGGAAAAGGTGTGGAGGGTTCCCAAAAAAAGGAGCTTCTGTCCTCATGGATTTGGGGTGCATCCTCCTCCTCCTGGAATGCGGATGTGCTCACCAACCTGGAAGCTCTCTGTACCCCATACTGTAGGGATTTTTATGGAAGTTTCATCATATAAGTTTAATCAGCGATTAATTCAATCTCTGCCCCACTTCTCTCCTGGGAGTAGGGGAGGCAAGGCTGAAAGATCTAAGCTTCTAATCCTGGCTTGGTTTTTCTTAACAACAAGCCCCAACCCAAGAACCCACCAGGAGTTGCCTCCTTAGACCAAAAAAAAAAAAATCTTTCACAGGAAATTTAAGGGGTTTAGGAGCTCTGCTTCAGGAAACGGGGCAGAGAGCAAACACATATTTCATATTTTGTCACCCAGGGTCTTACCTCTATTTTTTTCCTTCCCCTGCACTCACCCTGTCTGTTGTCTCTCACATGTCACACGTGAAGCCCCCCTGATTGCAGTTGTAGGAGAAGGGCACCCTTGGGATGTTAGAACTGCTCCGCTTCTTGATGGTGGGGGTGGATACAAAAACATACACAAGTGATGAAACCGAGTAGAAATAAACGCACACACAGGAGGACATGTGAAGCGGGGGAATCACAATCAGATCGGTAGACTGTATCGACGTCGTGTTCCTGGTTGTGATTTTGTGCCACAAGATAAAGGGCACACTGGATCTCTCTGTGTCATTTCTTACAAGTGCCTTTCCATCTACGGTTATCTCAAAATCAAAAGTTTATTTTAAAAATCCTGGTTTGTAATCATAATCAACAAGTTAAGCTTCCAAGTAAAATCCCCTCATTGGGTTCATGAATCAATTTTCTCTTTTATCTGTATCTGAATACATTCCCTCACTAGCCAAGCACAATCACCCTTTTCAAATCTGATGAAGTTTAATCTACCTCACCCTAGAAGTAAGAAATGCTTTATAAAAAAATATGCCCAAGTGAAAAGTTGTATTGTGGTTAAAATACCACATGTGTATTGAATACCAAGACTTGAGAGCACATATTAGAATTCAGGGGAGCATGTATGGAGAACACAGACCTAAGACAAGTGGGGAGAAAGAGGTTATATGGGCTGTGGTTCCCCAGGTGACTAAAATATGGGTACCCTGCCCCCTTCTCCCATGGTCAACCATCACTCATCTATCCTGTGTGTGTGTGCAAACTCAGTCATGTCCAACTCTTTGCAACCCCATGGACTGTAGCCCACCAGTTTCCTCTGTCCATGGAATTCTCCAGGTAGGAATACTGGAGTGGATTGCCATTCCCTTCTCCAGAGGATCTTCCCTACCCAGGGATTGAACCAGGGTCTCCTGCATTGCAGGCAGATTCTTTACCATCTGAGCCACCAGGGAAGCCCAAAGTACATCCATCCTCAGTTCAGTTCAGTTCAGTTCAGCTCAGCCACTCAGTTGTGTCAGATTCTTTGCAACCCCATGGACTACAGCAGGCCAGGCCTCCCTGTCCACCACCAGCTCCCGGAGTTTACCCAAACTCATGTCCACTGAGTCGTTGATGCCATCCAACCATCTCATCCTCTGTTATCCCCTTCTCTTCCTGCCTTCAATCTTTCCCAGCATCAGGGTCTTTTCCAGTGAGTCAGCTCTTTGCATCAGATGGCCAGAGTATTGGAGTTTCAGCTTCATCAGTCCTTCCAATGAACACTCAGGTGCTTTGGGCTCGGGAGACCCTCACGCTTACAGCCATAGTCTAAAAGCCAAGGCTTCATAAGGCAAAAGAATTATCATTCTTTTGAAATGAATTATTCAGAATTACTGTAATCCAATTATGCAATCTATTTCTGAAACAGTGTTCTCAGATCTGGTTTCACAGGACCTTGAACAAGAGCCCCACAGTGTAGGAAGTTTAACGAACAGTGAACAGGCCTCCCGTGTAAATTTCTCCCTGGGAAGTCACAAGGAGCAATAGACTTTAAAGGCTCAGATAATTCCCACAATAGACTTGCTTAAATTTAAGTCAGCAATTTCCCAATTTGTTAACTGCCTATTTTTTAACATTTATTTTTATTCATTTATTTGGCTGCACTGGGTCTTAGTTGTGGCATGTGAGATCTAGTTCCCAGACCAGGGATTGAATCCGGGCCCCCTGCACTGAGAGCTCGGGGTCTTCACTACTGGAGACTACCTAATAATATCACTTGCTTATCCAGTGTGTCGGGGAGGAGGAAGCATGTTTGGTATCGTCTACCAGCACTTACGCTGTGCCAGGCGAGGTAAGGTCTCAGTTCCTGTGGCCACGGATTCAGATCATCATCTTCCCTTTGCCTTCCAGTTCTTTCCCAGGAGGTGTCAGTCCTCCCAAAGAGGGATCGACTCATACTCTAAACGAATGAACCATTAAGTGTTTTTATGAAATAATTGAGGAGAGAGAAGGGGTTTCCTGAGAAGGCAGTTTCCTAAGAAAAGGAGCGCTCTTGCCTGAAAAGAGCTCAGGGGGCAGAGTTGGCCAAAAACACTGCAAGGAAGATTATCTGAAACCCCATCACCTGGTGAATGCTGAGTCATTGTCTTAGAGTCCCTTCCATTCATTCTAACAGTATTGCCTCCACCTACACTCAAGACCTCCCTTCACTGCTCTTTTTGCCAGCTTTCAGCCTGGCTGGTGACTGCCAGCAGAGGCAATGCTTTGCCCAATCTACCCTTGGCTGTCCATGTGTGGAAACACAGCCTCCTCTCCAAACTTTCCACACTCCTCAAGCCCCAGAAAAGGGGTGTGGGTTCTTGAAAGGGGTAGAGGTAGGGAGGGGTGTTTGGAGGACAAACAGAACCAGTTCAGGATGTGCAGAACTAGGTCAGTGTTCACGAGAACCTCTGCAAGGTGAGCACAATTATCCCCATTTTACAGATGAGAAGGCTGAGGCTCAGGCAACTTCACTGATATGACTGAAATAACTACTTGGAGGCAGAGTAAAAAATTGAACCCAAGTGACCTTACAAAGTTTGGGCTCCTGGCAGCAGTCAACACTATCTTCACCCTACCAAGCTGCCAGCACCCGCATTCACCCAAGAGTAAGCATGGGGCCTTCCCTGGCAGGCTTTAGCCTATGGGGTCACAAAGAGTCAGACACGATTGAGCAACTGAACAACGACCGGGAAGAATCCACATGCCGCAGGGCAACTAGAGAAAGCACGTGTGCAGCATTGAAGACTAGGCACAGTCACAAATAAATAAATAAGTTATATTTAAAAAAAAAAAAAGCTAATGTCTCCCTTGACCTCTACCACCATAACATCCTAATCCTCTTCCACCACCAGGAGAAACACTGTTTTGAATTTGGTAATTTCCTTCCAGTTGTTAAAAATGCAATTTATGTACATAATTGTATCCACAGAAAATATATAACTTTACTTTGCAGTTTTCATTTACATAAATCAGTGTTATACTGCACATTTCATTCAACATCTTGCTTTTTTCACTCAATATTATTATCTGAGATTTACCATGTTGATGGCCTCCCAGGTGGCTCAGTGATAAAGAATCTGCCTACCAGTGCAGGAGATGCAGGAAGATTCCCTGGAGGAGAAAATGGCAACCCACTCCAGTATTCTTGCCTGGAAAATCTGATGGACAGAGGGGCCAAGAGGGGTATAGTCCATGGGGTTGCAAAGAGTCAGACACTACTTAGCAAGGAGCACGAGCATGACCGTGTTGATACATATTGATCTAACTTCTTTCTTCTTTTTTTTAAACATAGAAGGAGTTTTTGTAATCTCAAAGTAAAGAAGGTCTTTTAAAGCACAGAACAAAACCCAGCTGCCATAAGAGAAAAAGATTGGTAATTCAGCTATGTAGAAATTTTAAAAAAAATGTCTGTAGACCTAAGCTATCATGAGAGTCAGATGACAAATGACTGTACACATGTATTTGCATTTCAAGCCATAGGAAAATGGATCATATTCCTCTTTTTTTCCAGCTCTATTGAGGTATAATTGACAAATAAAATTGTAAGATACTTTAAGTGCATGTCATGATGGTTTGATATATGTGTATATTGTGAAAGGATTCCCCCCATCTAGTTAATGAACACATCCATCACCTCACACATTTATCCTTTTTATTTGGCAAGAACATTTAATTTCTACTCTCAGCAAATTTCAAGTATACAGTACAGTGTTATCAACTATAGTCCCATGTTATACGTTATAGCTCAGACTTGATTCATCTTAGAGCTGAAAGTCTGCACCCTTTTATCAACCTCTCCCTATTTCCCCCACCTACCAGCCCCTGGCAACCACTTTTCTGCCCTTTGTTTCTATGAGTTGGACTATTTTTCTTAAGTAATTTTATTTATTCACTGGCTGTGCTGGGCCCTTGTGGCTGCTCGGGCTTTTCTCTAGTTGTGGCGAGCGGGGGCTGCTCTTATAGTTGGCGGTGCTCGGGCTCCTCACTGTTGTGGAGTACGGGCTCTAGGGCGCGTGGGCTTCAGTAGGTGTGGCTTTTGGGCTCTAGAACCAGGCTCGATAGTTGGGGTGCATGGGCTTAGTTGCTCTGCGGCATGTGGGGTCTTCCCTAATCAGGGATCTAACTCGTGTCTACGGAACGGGCATATGCATTCTTTACCACTGGGCCACCAGGAAAGCCCCTGACTTTTTTTTAAATTCCACATATAAGTGATACCATTCAGTGTTTGTCTTTCTCTTTATGACATTTCATTTGGCAAATGCCCTCAAGGTATGTTCATGTTGTCCCAAATGGCTGGATAATACTCCGATATATACTCCCCTTGGAGAAGGCAATGGCAACCCACTCCAGTATTCTTGCCTGGAGAATCCCATGGACCGAGGAGTCTGGCAGGCTGGAGCCATGGGGTCACAAGAGTCAGATACGACTTAGTGACTAAATCACACACTCAGACGTTTAGGCTGTTTCTGGCTTGGCTGTTGTGAATAATGCTGCAGTGAACACAGGAGTGCAGATGTCTCTTTGAAATTCTGTTTTCATTGCTTTTGGATATATACCCAGAAGTGGGTTTGCTTGATCATATGGTTGTCCTATTTTTAATCTTTGAGGAAGCTCTGTACTGTTTTCCATAGTGGCTGCATTAATTTACATTCTCATCAACAGGGCACAATGCATCTCTTTCCTCCATATCCTGCCAACAGTTTCTCTTGACTTTTTAATGACAGCCATTCTAACATATGTGTGGTGATATCTCATTGTGGTTTTGATTTGCATTTCCCTGCTGATGTTGAGCATCTTTCCATGTATCCGTTGGCCATTTGTATGTCTTCTTTGGAAAAACATATTCAGTTCCTCTGGCTATTTTTCATTGAGATTTTTTGGCTATTGATTTGTATGAGTTCTTTATATATTTTGGATATAAAACTCTTAACAATTATGATTTGCAAATATTTTTCTCCCATTCTGTGATTATTTTTTCATTTTGTTGATGGTTTCCTTTGCTGTGCAAGAAAGCTTCTCAAAATTTTAAGCATCAGTTTGGCAAAGACCTCAGGCAAGTATCATAGGATTCCCAGATATTATCTTTACCACAACCTACTTATCCATCCTTCTTTGGCTGGACACTGGGATTGCTGCCACACTGAACAGCCTTGCACAAGCCTCCCTCCACATACGTTTGACCTCAGTGGAACTACCACCAGTGTGCCAAAAAAGTCACTGACCCAGGCCAGCACAGGTAGGAATAGCTAGGGTGCTATTTCCTCACTTCACTGACAACTCCTGAACAGTCAGACTTTTCAATTTTTCACTTAGCCACATAGTTGTTCAGGATAAGACAAAACAAAACAAGCAACCAGGAGCCCATGTCCTCAAGGAAAAATCTGAAACCATCCTCTCTCCACACCTTCGGTAGTCACCCACGCCTCTCACTGCAAGAGCCACCAATGGATTTTGATCCCTTCTGATCCATCCCACCCACAGTGGAAGAGTGCTTTTTTAAAAAAAAAAAAAGTATTTTAAAAAATGAGACAAGAGAGTAAGAAGACAGCCATGTGCCCACTTCATCAAATACTCACTTTTTCCATTTTTAACATTTTGTTGTACTTACTTTTCATCCATGTTTTTAGACTTTTCCTACAGATTTATGGTGTAACCATAACCATAAACAATATAGAGAATCACTTTGCATATTTTGAAATTTTCATAAAAGGCCTCAGACAGCATGCATCCTTCTGCAACTTGCATGATTTAGACACTGTGTTAGGGGCATCTGGATTGATATATGTAGCTCTTGTTCATTTACTTTAACTGCTGCACTGTACTTGGTTATAAGGATACATCACGATTTATCCTTTCTCTTGTGATTCCATTTTTTTTCATTGCTACAAACAGCGCTGGGGTGAGCATTCCTGTTTACAGTCTTTTATGCATATGCATAATGATCACCCTAGGGAATATGCCTGTGAATAGAATTGTTGGCTCTCAGGATTTACCCCTAAACTCTGCTAGATTTTGCCAAATTGCTCTTGAAAAGAGATTATACCAGTTTACATACCTAAAAGTGTAAACATGCAGTAATATTAAATGTTTAATATCTGACAAGGTTGAGATGTGCATTTAATGTGCAATTTCCTGATTAATTTTGACATCAAGCCATTTTCAGATTGCACAGCGACCTCTTGGGCTTCCACTTCTGTGAAATGCCTGTTTGCGTCATGTGCCATTTTAAAATTCTATCTTTTTAAGAAATTGATTTGTAAGACTTTTAAAATATATCCTAGATGCTAACTCATTGTTGGTTATGTGCATTGCAAAAAAAAATCTGTCTTGTCTCTAGTTGTGTTCATAGTATCTTTTGTTGTACAAAAGTTCTAAATTTTAATGAGGCTGAATTTATCATTTTTTGTAAATGGGAGGTTTTGTGTCTTGTTTAAAACACCCTCTTAAAAAAACGAAATCCTTCCCCTCCTAACTTGAGATGAAAGATATTTCAGTATATTTTCTTCTAAGAATTATGAAGTTTTGCTTTTCACATTGAAGTCAACATAGAATTTTTGTATGGTATCTGTGAAGATTGATTATCCCATAAAGATAATAATTTGTCCCAGCATCATTTATTAAATAGTCCTTTTTCCCACTAATGTGGGAAGCCTTGCTCATTTATCAAGTTTCTAAACACGAGAGGGTTTATTTTCTGGACTCTAGCCTATTCTAAGCTATGGAGTTACTTTTCTGTCTCTGGGCTAATGCCTCACTGTCTTACTATAACTTTATAGTAAATCTTCATATCTTCTATAGAAAGTCCCCTCCACCCCTTGCCCCTTGTTATGCCTCTTTACAATTGTTTTAGCTCTTCTTCTTCCGGGTGTTTTTTTTTTTTTTTTTTTAGACAGAGGAGGTCTTCCACATTAATATTAGAATAGGCTTGTCAAGTTCCAAAAAAAAAGAAAAAAAAAAATTCAGAGGAAATTTCATTTGTACTGCATTGGATTTATAGATTAAATTCAGAAGAGATGACATCTTTATGATAGTATCTTCCAACCTATGAATATTATCCATGAACATTAAAAAAAATCTCCATTTATTCAGATATTCTTTTATATCCTTCAACAATAATTTGTCATTTTTCTCCATAAAGGTCTTGCATGTCTTGTTAGATTTATTCCTAGGTATCTCAAAGTTTATTGCATTGTGAATTACTTTTTTATTGTGTTTTCTAATTGGTTATTGCATATGTATAGAAATAGTATGAATTTTTCTAAGTTGACCTCTTTCAGCATTTCTGAGTTCTTTTATTAATTCTATTTATTTTTCAGGATATTTTCATGGTAAAGAATTTCTGGAGGACTCCGCTGGTGGTCCACTGGCTAAGACTCTGTGTCCCAGGGCAGGGGATCCAGGTTCGATCCCTGATGAGGGAACTAGATCTCGCATACCACAACTAAAGATCTCACACGCTGCAACCAGACCTGGCACAGCCAAAATAAAAAAAAAGTTGTTTGTTTGTTTTTCTTAATTTCTGGGACTTCTAGAAGAGGCAGCCTAGATGCTGTGACAAGACTTGTGGCCACAGTCATAATTATCTTGCTCAAAATGGTTCTTATTGCACAGCTGGGATTGCAAGAAGCAAGGGAAACCTTTAGGGGACCAATTAGGCTGAAACCAAAGTGTGAAACTGTAAGCACACAGGAAAGATGGGATGGCCTTGAGTGCCAATGTCCACGTATCTTGTGCAACAAGATAAACTTGGTAAGACTAAACTTTCAGCCAGTAACAGGAGGAGCCGAACCCAAACCCTTGCAATAAGCTCGGCCTTTGCAGGCCGATGACTAAAAGATGACTAAAGTGGCCACAGCCCTGGGTTGGTACATGCCTTGGCATCCAGAAAAAGCAAATGCAAATCTTCCTTAGAGAAAATCATCTTCAATTAAGGCCTGAAGATTTCCACAGATTACTATCTGTCAATGTGAACTCACAGCAAAAGATCTCCGGAGACATAAGAAAGAACTCTCATTAGTGAAAGTCAAGAGAAAAACCAACAGTTGAGTTAGGTCCTTAAGGATACTGGATATTGGAATCATTAGATAATGTAACTATGTAGCAAGTATATAAAGAATTGAGAGATTGAGTCATGAAAATAGGCCAGCATTGAAAGACTGTCAAAATGGGAAGAGTTGCAAGTACTGAGAAGCACATAGCACTTTTAGAAATGAAAAAATATGATTTTAAAATTAAAAAGTTAGAGTGGGGTGAATAGCAGATTAGACCCAATTGAAGACTTAGTTGAAGAGAAAATCAGTGAGCTGGAAGAGAAATATTAAGGTATTATCCAATAATTCAGCAAAGACTAGAACATAGAAACTATGGAAAAGATTAAGAGATATGAAAGAATTTGGTTTACATCTGACAAGAGTTCAAGAGGAGAAAATAGAATAGAGGAGAACAGAAGAGGTAATAGCTGAGAATTTTCTAAAACTGACGAAAGACTCAATCTTTACTTTTCCTGAGCAGGGTGCATTAAAAAGAAAAAAGCCACTCGTAATGTGGTAGAGGGAGCATCCATGCATTCTTGAACACTTCACCCTTCAAAAGGCTAATTCCCCTCCCCTTGAATGTGGGCTTACTTTTCGACTTCCATGCTTTCTATTTTATCTCTTTGTCTTAACGCAGAGGAAAGGTCATATGAAGATGCAGCAAGGAAACAGTTGTCTGAAAGCGGAGGAGGAAGGTCTCAGCAGAACCCAACCGTGCTGGCACCTTGATCTTGGACTCTCAGCTTCCAGAACTGTCAGAAAATAAATTTCTACTGTTTCAGACACTTAGTCTATGGTATTTTGTTACAGCAGCCTGAGCAGACTAACACAATAAGAATTGTATTTCTTTTCTTTTAATAATTATCTTGACATTTTGATATGCATTTTAAATTATAAATTATTCTAGCCATGTCAAAAGTTCGGTATTTCTAATTTCCTAAACACAAGCCCATTAGTTTATTTTAACCACCATTGAACACCACTCTTCCCTATGACTTTATTGTTTTATAAAGTTTGCTTCACTCTTTTTAAGTCCCCCCAAATTTTCTTTTGAAAGTTCACTAACTTGACTAGTACGTTTTACTGATGTCTGTGTTTATCACATTCTATGTCTTCCTTCTAGGTTCATTTCTTTTCTTGCTGAATTACTTTTTCTTGTGATGAACAGCTGTAGGAGGGAAATTCTCTTTAACTTTGTGTGTTTGGAAATATCTTTATCTTGTCTTTGTTCCTGCATGATAATGTAGCTGCATGTAAACTCAGAGCGTTACAGAATTCATGTCCACTGTCTTCTGGCAGACACTGCTCTTGATGGGAAGTCAGCTGACAGTCTAACAGACATGCCTTTAGGTGTATTTTATCTTTTCTTCATAATAGCTGCTGTGGTCTGAATGTTGCAAGTCATATGTTGAAATTCTAACCCACAAAGGTGATAGTATTTGAAAGTTGGGTTTTGGGGAGGTACTTATATCATGAGTTGGAGCCCTCATGAATGGGATTGCTGTTGGTTAGTTGCTAAGTTGTGTTTGACTCTTTGCAACTCCATGGACTGTAGCCTACCAGGCTCCTCTGTCCATGGGGTTTCCCAGGCAGGAATACTGGAATGGGTTTCCGTTTCCTTCTCCAGGGAATCTACCTGACCCAAAGATGGAACCCATCTCTCCTGCATTGGCAGGAGGACTCTTAGGGACTTAGACACTTCAGAGAGAGCTCTTGCCTCTTCCACCATATGAGTATATGATAAGTTCTGTGATCTAGAAGAGAGCCCTTACCTAACCATTCTGGCACCCTGATCTCAGACTTCTAAATGGGCCCAGAACTGTGAGAAACAAATGTCTATTCAGTGTATGGTAACATATTCTAGCAGCCTAAGAGGACTAAGACAATAGATTTTCTGGTTGTCTTGCTATTCTTCATGTTCTAAGTTTCAGTACAGTGTGTCTAGGTGTGGACCCATTTTTATTAACCTTGTTTGGCACCTTGAATGCACTTATGTCCACTTCAATCTAAGAAATTCTCAGCTTTCTCTCTATATATGTTACTTCTCCCTTCTTGCCTTCTGAGACTTCTATTTTCATGCACTGGAGCCTCTTCTTATCACACATGTGTCTTAATTAGCTCTTATTTAAATATCTTCATTCTCTGCTGCATTCTAAGCTATTTCTTTTGTACTATCTTCAAACTCACTAACATAGCCTTTGTTTCAATTGTGGAATCTATCCTATCAAACTTTTTAATGGCTAATTTTTTTTTCTCATTTCCAAGATGTCTACTTCTTGGCTCACAGTTCCCTATTAGAATGTCTTGTTCTTTTTTTAAATTTTTATTTAATAAGTGTTATCCTTTCAACCATCTTCTTGAGCTCTTTCAACACATTTATTCTTAAAAAAACTGTCAACAACAAAATTCTGTAAAGCAATTATCCTTCAATTAATAAATAAATAAAAAAGACCTATAAATTAGTGCCAGCTGCAATGAACTGTCTTGATTCATTGCTTTGTTGTCTTTTTTAGCATTAAAATTCCTCAGTGTTTTATAACTTTCAATAGAAAGGTTCACTGGGTTTCCCCCTCTCTTTCACTTTGACACTTTTTGTTGTTATAGTCTCTACCCGGCACACCTGGAAACCTCAGCTCATAACTAAATCTTCCAATAAATCATTGCCCTTACATTTGCAGGGAATGTTAATGGGAATGAATGGACAATAAATACAATCTATAATATGTCAGGTGGTAATAAGTGCTACAGAAAAAGTAAGGCCAGATAGGGGACAAGAGTCCTGGGTATGGGACTTCATTTCAGCAAGACTATTGTGCTTCCTGGAGAAGGCGATGGCACCCCACTCCAGTCCTCTTGCCTGGAGAATCACGGGGACGGGGGAGCCTGGTGGGCTGCCGTCTCTGGGGTCGCACAGAGTCGGACACGACTGAAGCGACTTAGCAGTGCAGATTGTGCTGCCAGGATGCAGGCCAAGGCCAGGGTATAAGGGCGCTAAAGAACAGAGTCCATTCTGGGGCCTAGCTCAGCTCTCTGACCCACCCAAGGTGCAGCCATCTCCCACTATTGCTAAACCCCTGGCGACACCGATGTTCAGAGCTTATCTGAGAGCCATGAACTTCAGAGTGTGCAGGAGCAGAGAATTGGGTCCTCCACAAGATTCACTTTAAAGTGGAGCAAGGGGACATCCCTGGTGGTCCAGTGGCTAAGACTCCTCGCTCCCAAGGCTGGTGGTCCAGTGGCTAAGACTCCTTGCTCCCAATGCAGGGGCCCTGGGTTCGATCCCTGGTCAGGGAACTCAATCCCACTTGCAGAAACTAAGAGTATGCATGCTACAACTGAAGATTCAGCATGCCACAGTGAAGATTGTGCAACTACTTAAAATAATAAACATAATTTTTTTTTTAAGTGGAGCAAGGGGTCAGCGGCAGAGCCTGGGTGACGTGAGGTGAGTGACAAGGAAGCAGCCCTCCTGGATGTGGGTCCCCTGCTGAGGGGACCATCTGCATGCAGAGACCAGGAGTGCTAGCAAGGCTGGGCCAAGAGTGCCCCTGGAGATAGACGAGCTGATGGGCTGTAGGGTGTGCAGCTGGCTTGGGGCAGAGAGAGAGAAGCAAGGAGTCATTCCGGGACCTCAGCAAGGACCCAGAGAGCCTCTGAGAAAGGGGAGTGAGTGGGAGATGTGAGTGGTCCTGCCCGGGGCAGCCTGGTCCCAGGGAGGACATACTGTCTCCAGTAAACACACATGAGCCTGGCCCTGGGTGCGGGGCGCTGCTCCAGATGAGTAAAGCAGCCACTGCCTCTGAAGGGCTGACACCTACTGATAATGAGACAATGACCTGCTCCACCACAAAGAAAAGATACCATAGCAGTCGCAACTGAGGTTAGTTAAGATGCGCCAGTTCTGGTTCTAAGGTCTTAGAGCATCTCACAGCGACTCTTGTGGTAGATAGGTCCCATTTAATGGTGTGACCAGGAAGGAAAAGAGGATTAAATAGGAAGTCCCTGGCGCTGAGGGTCAGACACGACTGAGCGACTTCACTTTCACTTTTCACTTTCATGCATTGGAGAAGGAAATGGCAACCCACTCCAGCGTTCTTGCCTGGAGAATCCCAGGGACGGGGGAGCCTGGTGGGCTGCCGTCTGTGGGGTTACACAGAGTCAGACACGACTGAAGCGCCTTAGCAGCAGCAGCAGCCCTGGTGGCACAGTGGATAAGAGTCCGCTTGCCAATGCAGGGAGCTTCCCAGGTAGCCCTAGTGGTAAAGAACCTGTCTGCCAAGGCAGCAGGCATAAGAGACAGGGGTTTGACCCCTGGGTTGGGAAGATGCCCTGGAGGAGGAAATGGCAAGGTATTCTTGCCTGGAGAATTGCATGGATAGAGGAGCCTGGTGGCTACAGTTTGTGGGATCACAAAGAGTCGGACATGACTGAAGCAACTTAGCATGTGCCAGTGCAGAGGATAGAAGTTTGATTCCTGGTCTGGGAAGATTACCAGCTGAGCCACGAGGGAAAGATCTTTATGACCCAGATAACCATGATGGTTGATCACTCACCTAGAGTCAGACATCCTGGAGTGTGAAGTCAAGTGGGCCTTAGGAAGCATCACTATGAACACAAAGCTAGTGGAGGTGATGGGATTCCAGTTGAGCTGTTTCAAATCCTAAAAGATGATGCTATGAAAGTGCTGCACTCAATATGCCAGCAAATTTGGAAAACTCAGCAGTGGCCACAGGACTGGAAAAGGTCAGTTTTCATTCCAATCTCAAAGAAAGGCAATGCCAAAGAATGCTCAAATTACCGCACAATTGCATTCATCTCACACGCTAGTAAAGTAATGCTCAAAATTCTCCAAGCCAGGCTTCAACAGTATGTGAACTGTGAACTTTCAGGTATTCTAGCTGGTTTTAGAAAAGGCAGAGGAACCAGAGATCAAATTGCCAACATCTGTTGGGTCATAGAAAAAGCAAGAGAGTTCCAGAAAAACAGCTACTTCTGCTTTGTTGACTATGCCAAAGCCTTTGATTGTGTGGATCACAACAAACTGTGGAAAATTCTTAAAGAGATGGAAATAACAGATTACCTTACTTGCCTCCTGAGAAATCTGTATGCAGGTCAAGAAGCAACAGTTAGGACTGGATGTGGAACAACAGACTGGTTCTAAACCAGGAAAGGAGTACATCAAGGCTGTATATTGTTACCCTGCTTATTTAACTTATATGCAGAGTACATCATGCAAAATGCTGAGCTGGAAGAAGCACAAGCTGGAATCAAGATTGCCAGGAAAAATATCAATAACCTCAGATATGCAGATGACACCACCCTTATGGCAGAAAGTGAAGAAGAACTAAAGAGTCTCTGGATGAAAGTGAAAGAGGAGAGTGAAAAAGTTGGCTTAAAACTCAATATTCAGAAAACTAAGATCATGACACCTCGTCCCATCACTTCATGACAAATAGATGGGGAAACAATGAAAACAGTGAGAGACTTTATTTTAGGGGACTCCAAAATCACTGCAGATGGTGACTGCAGCCAAGAAATTAAAAGATGCTTGCTCCTTGGAAGAAAGGTATGACCAACCTAGACAGCACATTAAAAAGCAGAGACATTACTTTTCCAATAAAGTCGGTCTACAGACCAAACCAACCAAAGTTATGGTTTTTCCAGTGGTCATGTATGGATGTGAGAGTTGGACTATAAAGAAAGCTGAGCACTGAAGAACTGATCTTTTTGAACTGTGGTGTTGGAGAAGACTCTTGAGAGTCCCTTGGACTGCAAGGAGATCCAATCAGTCCATTCTAAAGGAAATCAGTCCTGAATATTCATTGGAAGGACTGATGCTGAAGCTGAAGCTCCAATACTTTGGCCACCTGATTCGAAGAACTGACTCATTGGAAAAGACCCTGATGCTGGGAAAGACTGAAGGGAGGAGGAAAAGGAGACGACAGAGGATGATCACTGACTCAATTAACATGAGTTTGAGTAAGCCCAGGAGTTGGTGATGGACAGAGAAGCCTGGTGTGTGGCAGTCCACAGGGTCAAAAAGAGTCAGACACAACTGAGTGACTGAACTTAACTGAATTGGGACGATTCCACATGCCTTGGGGCAACTAGGTCTTCCTTGGTGGTTCAAATGGTAAAGAATCCACCTGCAATGCAAGAGACTGGGTTCAGTCCTTGGGTCAGGAAGATCCCTTGGAGAAGGAAATGGCTACCCACTGCAGTGTTTTTCCCTGGAAAATTCCATGAACAAAGGAGCCTGGTGGGCTCTGGTCCATGGGGTCCCAAAAAAGTCAGACACAACTGAGCAACTAATACAGGGCAACTGAGTTCCTGCGCCACAACTACTGAGCCTGTGTGCTACAGCTGCTGAAGCCTGCATGAAGCCGCTGCTAGGATAAGCTTGCGCATTGCGATAAAGAGTAGCCCCCGCTTGCCTCAACCAGAGAAAGGCCGAGCACACCAACACAGATTCAGTGCAGTCAAAAATAATTAATTATTAAAAAAAAAAAGAGGATTAAGTAACTTGCTCCAAATCACCCAGCTGTTAAGAGGGATCTGAACTTGGGTCTGTAGAACTGCTCGCCCCCACTGTCATCACAGAAGAAGAAGGGCCCTAACCCAGACAGGGTGTCAGGGAGAGCTGGTTAAGGACACCCCTGGAGAAGTGATGCCCAAGTCCCGCAGAAGGATAAGCAGGCAGAAAAGGCCCAAGTCTGAGGAAGGGTGTGTGTCCCACAGGGGAAGAGTCCCTGGGAGGGCTTGAAGAACAATGCTCTACCCTAGCATCAGCGTACCTTGCCTCTGGCCCTGGGGTGCTGTCCTTAACCTGAAACACTCCCAGGAAATGGACCAACCAGGGCAAGGAAACCAGGGCTTGGCTAAAACCTAGCTGAGCCTTTGAGCAGAAACAGCTCACACAGGGCAAGTGGGACAACCGCTCCCGCTCCCCAGCCCAGCCCAGCCCAGCCCAGCCCAGCTGTCCCAGCCCACCTCACCTCTTCAATCATTTCTTCCCTAAATGGACCGCATAAGACCGTCTGGGCTTGCACTGCCCTTTCCCAGCAGGCCTCTTTTAATATGTAAAAAGAATTATCCTCGTCTGGGGATAAAATTAAGTAGGACAGAGCAAGTTTAAGCTAAAAATTCTTGGTGTGATTGGGTTTATAGCTCACACTCAATCAACAAAAACTTATTAAGGACCTGCTGTGCCTCCGAGGTAAAGCCCATCCTCCCGAGGTGCGTGGTTTGCAGGGGCCCCACCAGGCGCAGGAACCGGGTCACCTCTGCGGTCCTCCGGTCACCTCTCAGGCTCACCGCGCCGCAGACACTGAGCTCGCGCGCCCCCTCGTGGAGCCTCGGGGGCACTGCGCGGTGCCGCCCCAGTCCCCTTGACTTGGGACGAGCGGGGCTCACCCAGGGCAGAAATGAGACTGCCTCCAAGTCAGGAGAAGGCTGGGGGCGATGGCCTGGCCAAATTCCTTTGGGTCCCCAAAGTTCCTTCCCACGCTCCAAACGCCTCGTTCCCTCAGCCCACCTGGGAAGCGGGTGGCAAACCCCATAGCTGCTGTGAAGGGACCCTTTTCAAATGCAGCCTCCATCTCACCCTCCGGGCTCCAGTCCTTGTAGGCCGGAGGTGGAACCAGGGAGCCTACGGTCCAGGGCCCACACAGACCCCCCCACCCCCTCTCCCCATTCCAGAGTAAACATCTCAAGTCCACTCTGACTTGAGGTTCCAGAAGCAGCTTGTGTCAGCTCTGAAGACAGGGTCTTCTAAACACAACCCTAAAATGAGGCTCCTGCTTTGAAGGTTTCATGCCCTCATCTGTATTTGCTCTCATCTGGCCTTTTAAGACTCACTTTAAGAACAATCAGCGATGCTGGTGAAGCTCTAGTTAGCAGGATGGTTGTTTACATAGTAAGGTTCCCCAGGATACACATTCCCCACCCATCTCATCCCCAGTATGCATTTGAGTTCACATTTACATGAGGGCTGAGGCACCTTCTAAAGCAAATCAACTTGACCTTGTCTGAGCTAGGGTGCTGGGTGGGGCTGAAACACACAGTCACAGTATGTGGGCTTGGCAGAGGGGGCTGCTGGATGAGACCCAGTGTAGGCAGGGACTGTGGAGCCTTGTACACAGGTCTCTCTAAGGGAGAAGGGAGTTTGGCCCAGCCAGCCAGATCAGCCATGGGCATCAGCACCAGGAGGGGCCGTGTGGAGTGAGTGTGCCTCGGAGAGAATGAGGGCTTTGGGATGAATGGTTCACTGACTTGGATTCCTCAGAATTTAAGCCTAATCCAACGTACCCACCAGAGAGCCCTCTCCTCCCACCCAGAGAGCCTCTCCGAGGGTCCCTGGCACCACTTCCTGCAGCTCAGCCCAGGGGCAGCTCTGTCCAGCCATCAGACCAGCGACCACAGAACCCTGGCGCCACCCACAGGGACAGCGGAGACAGGGGCAGTTGCCTGGCTGAGATGGAATTGGCAAAGGCAGCAGCTGGGGAGGACCATGGCAGGCTTCAGAGCAAGGACAAGTGATGCCGAAGACCGATTCGTAGTCAGGCCAGGATGCTCCTTGGCGAGTCCAGAAATGCCTGGGAAAGGAATCTTTGCAAATAATAAAAATTCCTTGTGAACAGGTGGAAACATTCAATCTTCTACTGATGCGATTATGAATAAATGATTATGTGCACACATTTAGACGCACTTTAATGATGTCTGGGTCCTTGCCAGGCCATAGTTTTGAGAAGTAGAACAAAGTTTTCTTTTTTAAGACTCCCTTCCTAGTTAGATCTGTTCCAGGGTGTCGTGGGACACTGGAAACCAGCCATCTTCAACAAGATGCTGAGAAAGTCCAATAAGCAGCGTCTCTCTTCTTTGAACTAGGTTCTAGAGAAATTGAAAAATAAGACAGCAGTGACGCTTCTTTGGTGGTCCAGTGGTTGAGAACATATCTTGCAAGGCAAGGAACACTGGTTTGATCCCTGGTTTGAGAAGATCCTATATGCTATGGAGCAAGTAAACCCGTGCACCACATCTGCTGAGCCAATGGCCTACAGCCTACCAGCCGCAACTACAGAGCCCACGAGCTGCAACTGCTGAAGCCCAAGCGCCGGGACCCTGTGCTCTGCAGCAAGAGAGGCCACCTTAATGAGAAGCCCACACAGCAGAGAAGAGTAGCCTCTGCTTGCTGCAGCTAGAGACAGCCTGAGTATAGCGACAAAAAGCCACCATAGCCAAAATAATAATAAATAAATCTTAAAAAAAAAAAAAAGACAACAGCAAGGAGATGGAGAAATAAAATGTCACCTTTCGTGATGATCAAGCCTAAGTTCCCGGACTCAGTTCAGCCTGAGAAGAAAAAGAATCACTCACTGAAACCCAAAGGAAGGCAGACTATCTTACTCATTCCCGGCTGAGAAGAGCTCATGCCCAGGAGGAAAAGTGAGTAAAGGGGTGTTGAAGAGCCAATAGTTACACCAAGGGAGCCTTCCGCACACATCCAGGAATGCAGATGAGCATTCCTCCTAGTAAAAGGGATTGACTTCCCACTGTTTTATATGTTGGTTGGTCCTTTTTTGGAATGCAGAATGTATTTTCTCCATATGAGCTGTTTTACATATGACCTTGAAAAGTCTGTTGAACGTATAAAGAACAGACTTTTAGTAGCAACTTAAGCTCTGGCCCAGGAGGAGAAACACACAGAGGCAAGCGGGAGAGATGGCCATTCCAATGTCCTTACTCACCCTGAATGCCACACCCAGAGCATTCTATTTTCTAGCATTTCTCTTCCACTCCATCAATCAGACTCATTCCTCAAGGTGCAAGACTTGGAGGTTAAACAGTTTCACAGTAAACTGTAATAACTGACAAACCCTTCCCTTTCTATAGTTAAAAAAAGTTTTAAGCAGACCAAATATTATTAACACAAATGAATTTCTAATACAATTGGTAGAATTTCAGAAAAAGTGAAGTGAAAATTCAAGAAGTAAAAAAGCAAAGCTCTTTAACGGCATATGGGAAAGGAAAGCAGATGCTGCTCATAAGACCGAGTGTGAAATGGATGAGAACAGGGAAACCCCGAGTTGAATAATTAAAAACATAAATACATGGAAAGACATCTATATTCATGGATCAGAAGACTTAACATCGGATATTATTAATATAACAATACTCCTCAAGTAGTCTTCAGATTTAATAAAATCAATATCAAAATCTCAATGGCCTTCCCCCCGCCCCCCCAGAAATGTAAAAACTGATTCTAAAATTCAGCTTGCAAGAGACCCTCAAAGACAAGACATCTGGAAAAAGAACAAAAAAGTTGGAAGATTCAGAATGCTGGTTTCAAAACTTACAACAAGGCTACAATAATTAAAACAGGTGGCATAAGGATAGACACATAGACCAATGGAATAGAATTAGAGTCTAGAAATAAACCCACACATCTATGGTCAATTGATTTTTGACAAAGGTACTAAGGCCATTCAATAGGGACATCATGCAGGTGATGCAAGAGCCTCGGGTTCAATCCCAGGGCCAGGAAGATAACCTAAAGTAGGAAAAGAAAACCCACTCCAGTATTTTCGCCTGGAAAATTCCATAGACAGAGGAACCTGGTGGGCTACAAAAGTCAGACACGACTGAGTGACGAAACACAATACGGTCCCTTCAGCAATGGTACTGGGAGAACTGAAAATCCACAAGCAAAAAAAGAAAAAGAAAAGAAATTTACCCTTACTTCCAACAGTACATACGAATTAACTGAAAATGGAGGAAAGAACTAAAAGTAAGAGTTAAAGGTGTAAAACTCTTAGAAGAAAACATAAAGGTAAATCTTCATGACTGGGTTTAGCAATGATTTCCTAGATATGACACAAAAACTACAAGCAATTAACAGCAAAGATTAACAGATTGGACTTCACCAAAACTTTCGTGCATCAAAGGACACGCTCAAGAAAGCCAAAAGACACATGGATCTTTAATCTGCACCATCAATCTGAGAAAGGTCTTCTATGCAAAATATATTGAAAACTCTTACAACTCAAAACAAAAAGACAACTCAATTTAAAAATGGGCAAAAAGTTGAATAGACATTTCTGAAAAGAAGATATACAATTGGCCAACAAGCATAGAGAAAGAAGTTCAATATCATGAGTCAATGGGGAAATACAGTCAAAACCACAACAAGGTACCCCTTCACATCCACTAGGATGTGCATATATATATATATATATATATAATGAAAGAAAGAAAAAGGAAAATGACAAGTGTCAGTTAGGGTATAGAGAAATTTGAACCTTTATACATTGCTGGTGGGAATGTAAAATGGTTGCAGTGTGGAAAACAATTTTGTGGTTCCTCAAATAGTTAAACATAGAATTACTCTATGACTCAGTCATTTTACTCCAGGTATATACTTAAGAAAATTAAAAACATATGTCCACACAAAAACTTGTATGTGAATGTCCATAGCAGCACTATTTATAATATTCAAAAGCAGAAACAACCGAAAGGTCCTTCCATTGATGAATGGACAAACAAAATGTAGTATGTCCATACAATGGAAATTTCTCATCCATTAAAAAGAATGAAGTACTGGAACTTCCCCGGTGGTCCAGAGGTTAAGACTCCATGCTTGCAGTGCAGATGTTGCAGGTTCGATCCCTGGTCAGAGAACTAAGATCCCACATGCTGTAGGTGCAGCCAAAAATAATAGTAATAATAATTTTTAAAAAAAGGAATGAAGTACTGATACCTACTACAACATGCATGCATGTGTGTGTATATGTTCTGTTGTGTCTGACTCTTTGCAACCCATGGACTGTAGCCCACCAGGCTCCTCTGTCCATGGGATTTCCCAGGCAAGAATACTGGAGTGGGTTGCCATTTCCTTCTACAAGGGATCTTCCCAACCCAGGGATCGAACCCACATCTCTTGTGTCTCCTGCAATGGCAGACGGATTGTTTACCACTGAGCCACCTGGGACGCCCTACTATAATATGCATGAGCCATGAAAATATGCTAAAGTGAAAGAAGCCAGACACATAAAGGTCACATATTGTATGATCCACTTGTGTGAAATGATTATAAAAGGCAAATCTATAGAGACAGACAGCATATTGGTGACTACCAGGAGCTGAGGGGAAGGGAAACAGGGAGTGAATGCTTAAACGGTTTGGGGGTTTTCTTTGGGGTAATAAAAATATCCAGTAACTAGATGGTGTTGATGTTGCACAGTATTGTGAATGTACTATCCCTGAATTGTGAACTAGCATTAGAAAGCTGTGAGGCCCACATGTGGAAAGAAGAGATTACCCCCAAGAATCAGTAAGCAAGAGCAGAGGAGGCAGAACACACTGGAAGGAAGGGGAGTCTCCATAGCAACCCAAATGGCAAAGACTCTGTAGTGAACTGTAAGCAACTCATAACCCAAGGAGCTGGCTACAAGGAGGTAGCTCCAGAATATCACCCCAGAATAGAATATAAGAGCACCCAGAGAAGTATCATCGAAAATAAGTGACTCTAGAACAATTCAGTCTGAACTTGTTAGTGAAAGTTGGCCAAGGTCTTCACCAATATTTTAGTAATCAGGCTTGAAAATTGACACCAGGCTTCCAGTTCAAGACATCAGACACACACTACGTCTGCCCCACCTACATCCCATTAATATGATGAAATGCTGATGAAGGAAATCAAAGAAGACCTAAATACTTGAGGGGTGGGGGGATACTGTGTTCAAAGATGAGAAGACTCAACATAATGAAGATGTCAATTCTCCCCAAACTGCTCTATAGGTTTAATGCAATTTCTATCATTTGATCAAAATCTCAGTAAGGTTTTTGCTTGCAGACATAGACAAGGTTATTCTAAAGTTTATCTGGAAGTACACGAGCCCTAGAATAGCTAACACAATCTTGAAAAAGAATAGTAAATCGGAAGAAATCACCCTACCTGATAGTAAGGTTCTAAATCAATACCATGTGTTGTTGCCAAAGGGATAGACACATATATCAACAAACAAAATAGAGAATACAAAAATAGACCCAAGACAAATGTACCAGGCTGATTTTTTACAAATATACAAAAGCAATTCAGTGAAGGAGAGGAAACTGTGCCTTTTCAACAATTGGTGCTGATGCACAGACTAAAAAATGAACTTTGAGCTGTCTCACACATCATACAGAAGAAACTCAAAATGAGACTTTCCTGGCGGTACAGAGGACACAAATCTGCCTGCCAAGGCAGGGGACCCAGGTTCCATCCCTGGTCCAGGACGATTCCACATGCCGTGGAGCAACTAAGCCCATGCACCTCAACTACTGAACCTGTGAGCTCCAGGGCCCATGAGCCACAAGTACTGAGCCCGAGTGGCGGAACTACTGAAACCCGTGTGCTGCAACTACTGAAGCTGCAGTAACCGAAACTGGGACACCTAGAGCCTGTGCTCTCCGAGAGAAGCTCACACACCACAATGAAGAGTAGCCCCCACTCACCGCAACTAGAGGAAGCCCACAAGCATCAGTGAAGACCCAGTTCAACCAAAAATATAAATAAAAAACATTTTTTTTTATTAACTCAAAACAGATCACAGACAGAACTGCAAAATGTAAAACTAAAAGTTTTAGGGAAGAAGTAGGAGAAAGTCTTCAGGATTTAGGACTTAGCAAAAATTTCTTAAGCTTGACCCTGAGGAAACTAAAGAGGCTCCATAACTTAGAACAATTAGCAACTTGGACTTCCTGGAATTAGAAACTGTTGCTGTAAGAAAAACCTTATTAAAAGGATGAACAGACAAGCTATAGATGGGGGGAAAATATTTGCAAATCATATTCCTGACCCACAAAGAGGGGCTCCCTAACCCTGGCATTCCTTCATTTCCTTGTCCAATTCCCTCTCCACTCTCCAGCTAAACAGCTCATATCTTTGGTCCTCTCCTCAAATTACCAACTCTTTCTCACTCTTTTTCAAAAAATAATTTCATGATGGCTTTTATTTGTTTTTCTCTTTGAGCTTTTTAAATTTTATTGAAGTATAGTTGATTTACAATGTCATGTTAATTTCTGCTGTACAGCAAAGTGACTTAGTTATACATACATACATTCTTTTCATATTCTTTTCTATCATGGTTTATCACAGGACATTGAAAGTAGTTCCCTGGGCTATACAGCAGGAGTTTGTTTTTCATCCAGCCTGTGCATAACAGTTTGCATCTGCCAACCCCAGACTCCCCGCCCTTCCCTCCCCAACCCCTCTCCCTCTTGGCAGCCGCAAGTCCCGCTCTTAACTGGTGGGCGCCCCTGCTTCTTGTTTCACTGAGGAAGCAGAATCAATTGGAAGAGAATTTCCACATTCCCCAGCAGTGGGCAGGGCCTCTGCTCCTGTCAGAATATTCCAACTCCTTTGCCAACTCCCAGACTTTCTTTTGCAATTGTCCCTTCTCTCCTCCATTGATACACTGGATCCTTCCTATTAGCATACAAATATGCCATAATAAAAGAATCACTTTAGGATAGAGAATTTGTGGTACATATATACACTACTCAGGCATAAAAAGGAATGCATTTGAGTGAGTTCTAATGAGATGGATGAACCTAGACCCTATTAAACATAGTGAAGTAAATCAAAGAGAAAAACAAATATTGTAAACTAATGTATATATATGGAATCTAGAAAGATGATACTGAGGAACCTATTTGCAGGGCAGCAATGGAGACACAGACATAGAGAAGAGTGGGGGAAGGAGGAAAGAAAGTGAAGTTGTCAGCTGTGTCTGACTCTTTGCGGACCCCGTGGACTGTAGCCTACCAGGCTCCCCTGTCCATGGGATTTTCCAGGCCAGGGTACTGGAGTAGGGTGCCATTTCCTTCTCCAGGGGATCTTCCCGACCCAGGAATTGAACTCTGGCCTCCCACATTGCGGGCAGACGCTTTACCTTCTGAGCCACCAGGGGGAAGGAGAGGGTGGGATGAATAGAGGGAGTAGCATTGAAACATGTACATTACCATGTTTAAAACAGATCCCAGTGGGAATTTGCTGTGTGATGCAGGGAGTTCAAACCTGGTGCTCTGTGACAACCTAGAGGGGTGGGAGGCGGTGNCCATGACGCAAGAGGAGCCCCTAGGTCCCCGCATCAGGGGGAGGTGGGAGGGAGGTTCAAGAGGGAGGAGACGTGTATCCCTATAGCTGATTCATGCTGATATATGGCAGAAACCAACACAATATTGTAAAGCAATTATCCTCCAATTAAAAACAAGTAATTTTTTAAAAAAGAATCATTTTAAAAGAAAAAACTATTCCCTTTACCTCATGTTTACCCCCAGACATGATCTCATTTCTCTGATGTCTTCTGCAGCAAAATTCCTTGAAAGATACATCTGTGGGGGCTCTCTTTGCTTACTTTTTCTGCATGTTTTTATGATGAAAAATGTTTATTATGAAAAATCAAATATTCACCAGAGTGGCAAAATGATACAATAAACTTCCATACACCTATTAGAGATTGAAATTGTATTCCCTCTAAATTCATATGTTGAGGTCCTAACTCTCAGGACATCAGGATGTGACATATTTGGAGCTAGGGGCTTTAAAGAGGTAATTAAATGAAGTCATCATGGCTCCAGTTCAATATGACTTGTGTCCTTATACAAAGAGGAGATTAGGACACAGACTATACAGACCAAGGGCTGATCTGTGAGGAGGCAGCTACCTGCAAGCCAAAGAGAACAGCCCCAGAATAAGTCACATCTGCCAACACCTTAACCTTGGACTTCTAGCCTTTGCAACTGTAAAAAGACAAATTTCTGCTGTTTAACCCTGTGGTATTTTGTTATGGCAGCCTGAGCTATCTAATACAACATCCACATCCAGATTCAAAAATTATCAAAGGTTCTTCTCCTCTTGATTGGTCTACCCCCCTTTTCTGAAGTATTTTAAAGCCAACTCCAGACCTCAAGTTCTTTTATTTCCATGTGTGTCTGGGGGAAAAGGTATATTTTCTTATACAGTCACAGTGGCCTTTTCACATTTAGAGTATTAGCAAGAATTACTTGGTGATACCTGACATTCAGTCCTCTTTCAGATTTCCCTGATTGCCTATTTTTTTAAAACTTGTTTTATTTTGGAGTATAGTGGATTAACAATGTTGGGTTAGTTCAGGTGTACAGCGTCTTTAATTGTCTTTAAAATGTCTTTTCAGAACTGTTTTGTTAGAACCAGGATCCACAGTGGTTTCCTCTGTCTCTTAACTCTCTTTTGTCTAATTATCCCCTCCCTCTGAATTCTGCCTTTTTATTTTCCATCTCATTGACTTTGAAAACATCCAGTCAGCTGTCTTATACAATAGCCCACTTTTCGCATTTGTCTGCTGGCTTTCTCTTCTGTGTATTCCTTTTCGTGTTTTTGCTTGTTGTTCCCTTTTTCTCTCTCTCTCTTTTTTTTTCTCAAATATTTCAAACTTAAAGAAAAGATGCAAGAACAATATTAAAAAGAAACTCTTTTTCTTGAACTGTTTGAATGAAAGTTGCTGGTATCTTGCCCCATCACTCAGGAATCCTTTCCTACAAACAAGGGCATTCTCCCACAACATACCAGCAAAATGAGGATGCTGTTAATATCGTGGATACATCACTGCCACTGAATTTGCAGACGCCAAGCTTCACTGATCCTTTCAATAATGTCTTCTCTATCAGAAGGATTCAATCCAAGATCATGCATTTCACTCAGTTGTCATGTAACCTTCAGCCTACAATAGTTCTCCGGTCTTTCTTTACCTACAGAACCTTGACAGTTTTGAAGATCACAGTCCTATTATTTGGTAGATGTCCCACAGCTTGGATTTGTCTGATGTTTTCTCATGATTAGATTCAGGTCATGCATCTTTGGCAGAAGTATTAACCGAACTGATGTTACATTCTTCTCACTGAGTCCTGGCAGGTGGTGCATGGTTTCAATTTGTCTCATTATTGATGATGTTAACCTTGTTAGTTGAGGTAGTGATGGCCAGGTTTCTCCACTGAAAGCCACTCTCCCTCTTGGTAATCAACAAGCATTTTGAACCCTGTAATATTGTGTTATTCTTTAAAATTTCACTCACTAGTTTTAGCATCCATTAGTATTTCTTGGTTGAGTTTGTTATTACTATGGAGGTTGCCAAGTTTTTTTGTTCCATTTTTCCTCTGTATTTATCAGCTGGAATTCTATTCTAAAGAAAAGCTTCGTCATCTCTATTCTTCCCTGCCCCCTGCCCTGTCTCTCCACCCCTGTCTGTCTCTCTGTCTCTGTGTTTCTCCCTCTCTTTCTATCATCATAAGCTCATGGAGTCTGACTTTATTCACTGAGTAATACTAACAAAAGGTTGCTGTGATTAGTATTTAATATTCATGCAGCCCCTGACTTGACCTGTGGGCACTCATTCAGGCTGGCCTCTGCGTCCCTTTTTGATGTGTTTTGAGCATGCCCTTACCTTCTGGTTCAAGATCTTTCAGGCTCAGCTTGTGCTTTTCTTGCCTTAGCCTTGGAATCAGCCATTTCTCCAAGGGACTATGGTTCCTCTTAGGGGACAGTGGTATTTAGAACCCAAGAGCTGGGCCCTCCGTGTGCTCTTTGATTTTGGATTGTGTTATTCCCAGACCCTCTCTGTGGACAGAATTAGAAAATCTCTCTCTCTTTCTACTATATGTCAATACCAATAGGAGGTTGGTTACATATGATAACTGATCACATAAGCAAATATATTGAGAATGATGGAATTCAGAGTTCTCACAGATGGAGAAAAGTTAAATACAAAAATGAAAATTAGAAAGACTCCTGTGATGTTGACTGTACTTAGACACATTGGTATAGATTAATGGCTCCTAACATAGATGTCTGCAGGTGGTGACTGCAGCCATGAAATTAAAAGATGTTTACTCCTTGGAAGGAAAGTTATGACCAACCTAGACAGCATATTAAAAAGCAAAGACATTAATTTGTCAACAAAGGTCTGTCTAGTCAAGGCTATGGTTTTTCCAGTAGTCATGTATGGATGTGAGAGTTGGACTATAAAGAAAGCTGAGTGCAGAAGAATTGATGCTTTTGAATAGTGGTGTTGGAGAAGACTCTTGCAAGTCCCTTGGATTGCAAGGAGATCCAACCAGTCCGTCCTAAAGGAGATCAATCCTGAATATTCATTGGAAGGATTGATGTTGAAGCTGAAACTCAATACTTTGACCACCTGATGTGAAGAACTGACTCCTTGGAAAATGCCCTGATGCTGGGAAAGACTGAAGGCAGGAGGAAAAGGGGACAACAGAGGATGAGACGACTGGATGGCATCACCAACTCAATGGACATGAGATTGGGTAAACTCGAGGAGTTGGTGATGGACAGGGAGGCCTGGTGTGCTGCAGTCCACGGGGTCGCAAAGAGTCGGACACGACTGAGCAACTGAACTGAACTGATGACCAAGTGGGATTGTTCCAGAAGCATTTGCAAGAAAAGAGTTGAATAAAAGATAGCTATATCATGTTCGTGGTGAGAAGGCTCCACTTGGGACTTGGACACTTTTTATTAGGTTTATGCTAGATGCTTTAGAGTTCATGTTGCTATTAAGATGCCATCCCAGGGCTTCCCTAGTGGCTCAGTGGTAAAGAATCTGCCTGCCAATGCAGGGGACACAGGTTGGATTCCTAGTCTGGGAAGATCCCACAAGCTGCTGAGCAGCTAAGCCCATATGCCACAACTGCTGAACCCGTGTCCTGGAGCCCACACTTTGCAACAAGAGAAGCCACCACAATGAGAAGCCCGTGCGCTGCAGCTAGAGAGCAGCGCCTGTTCTCCACAGCTAGGGAAAGTCTGTGCAGCAAGGAAGACCCAGCGCAGCCAAAAATAAAGAAGCAAATAAAATGTTGTTTTTTTAAAAAAGATACCATCCCTGGGAGTACAGCACATCCTGTGTCCAAGAGCATAAAAACCACACACTAACAAAAGTGGAGAGGAAAAGAGCTCAGCTTCTTGTTGACATCATGGGCTCTTGGCACCAGCTTTGGACTGCATTCCTGTGAATTTACTTATTAGGCAAAACTAAAATTTCTGTTATATTAAGTGTCCGTTGTCTCTGTTACTCAAAGTTGATAGAAATCCCAGTTCAACTTCCAACTAGATTTTTTTGTGACACTTGACAAACAAATTCTGAAATTCTACTGAAAGGACAACATACTTGAATTCTGGGCAGCTAAAAAAAAAAAGTAAGAAAGAGGAAAGACAGAGCCCATAGAGAAAAGCAACTCTTTTCCCCAAGTTTCCCCCCAGATTCTGCTTGCTTCTGTGAGACAAGAGCTGGGTCCCATGGAGGCTCTAATATGCAGAGGAGACAGGGAAATGTTATATGTGGGTACATTGTTGCCATAAAAATATGCTCCAAATGAGTTAAAAAGACCTAAATGCAAAAAGAAAAGTTTTACAATTATTAGAATAAATTTTAGATCATCTTTTTTACTTTACAGCAGGGAAAGCTTATTTAAAGACAACAAAAAGTCTACACATCAAATCATACAGGAAATTTCTACATAAAGGAATCTTTACAAATAAAATTTAAAATTTGTACAGGATACAAGATACCATAAACACATTTAAAAGTCAATCAACATATTGATGGTAAACATTTTAAATATATAGAAAAGGAATTAAAATCTATCATTCGTAGAATATCTATAAATCAATAGAATAAAAGGGAAAACCACCCAATAGAAAACAAATGAACAATGGATTTAAGTACACAATTCACAGAAGAGAAAATATAATGCTGATCAACAAATGATGTTCATTCCTGGAGTAAGGAAATGTGAATTAAAACTCCACAGTATTTTCAATCCCCAGCTTGGAAAAAAATTTCTTTATAATATCAAGTGCTAGTGAGGGTGTGTGGAAGTGGGCATGCCCATATAACTGCTGGGGGAGGGGTATTGATTGGTACAGCCACTTTAGAGAAAAATGTGATAGTATCTATTTAAAATGGAAAATGGGGACTTCTCTGGTGGTTTGAAGTGAAGTGACATGAAAGTCACTCAGTTGTGTCTGACTCTTTGTGATCCCATGGACTATACAGTCCATAGACTTCTCCAGGCCAGAAAATTGGAGTGGGTAGCCTTTGCCTTATCCAGAGGATCTTCCCAACCCTGGGATTGAACCCAGGTGTCCCAAATTGCAGGTGGATATTCCCAACCCAGGGATTGAACCCAGGTCTCCCGCATTGCAGGTGGATTTTTACCAGCTGAGCCACAAGGGAAGCCCTAGAATACTGGAGTGGGTATCTATTCCTTCTCCAGCAGATCTTCCTGACCCAGGGATCGAGCTGGGGTCTCCAGCATTGCAGGTGGACTCTTTACCAACTGAGCTATGTAAGGTGGCTAAGAATCCACACTCCCAATACAGGGGAGGGATCTGGGCTCCATCCCTGGTCAGAGGACTAGATTCCACATTCCACAACGAAGATCGACGAAGCTAAGACCCAGTGCAGCCAAATGAATAAATAAATACAATGGAAAATGTTCACATCCCATAACCAGTGATTTTGCTTCTGTTGGCACTAGAGAGACGGACACGTAAGGAAACACTCCCACATGTGCACACAGGCATGCACAGGAATGATCTTTGAGGTAGATTTGAAATATCAAGTCGAATACAGCAATAAAATGTGATATTTTCTTGGGATAGAAGACTACGTTGCAGCCAAAAGAAATGAACTATGTTTAAATGTGAAACTATGTTTAAAAATGAAATATATTACTAAGTGAAAAAGCCTGTTGCAGATGTAAGGGTTTCAGAATGTCGCCCCCCACATATGCCACTTTGGCATATTGATTGTTTTGAATTAAAGGAACTTGAGAAACAGCTGGTGTAAGAAGGACACTCTGACCCTCCTTTATCTCTCTGAAAAGCAGGAGATAAATCTCCCACGTGAAAGGTACCTTCCCTTTACCAGGAGGGCAGAAGGCACCCTTATCACCAGAGATATGGAATCTAAGGCTGAGAACACTGTAAAAACAAACCTTGTTACTTCTTCAGCAATTTATGACCCCAAGCCCAAGCTCCTTTGTCTTGTCAATTCTTCACAAGTTTATTGTCTCTTTGTCTAAAAGGTATAAAAGCTGCCTTCTCTGGTCATTTATTTGAGTGTCATATCTTTGTGGGGCTCCTATATGTATATAGGGATTCCCAGGTGGTAAAGAATTCACCTGCCGATGTAGGAGATGCAAGAGACGCAGATTCAGTCCCTGGGTGGGGAGATCCCCCGGAGGAGGGCATGGCAACCCACTCCAGAATTCTTGTTTGGAGAAGCCCGTGGACAGTGGAGCCTGGCAGGAGTCAGACACGACTGAAGCAACATATGTGTGTGTGTATACATATATATATAATTTGTTTCGGTTTTGTTTTTTGGCCATGCTGTGTGGTATGCAGTTTCCCAATTAAGATAGAACCTGTGCCTCCTGCAGTAGAGGCAGCAAGTCTTAACCACTGGACCACTAGGAAAGGCCCCCATTTATATATTTTTAAAAACACTCTTCCATTTTTTTTTTTTTGTGGTCTCTCTAATGGAGTGGGAAAAAAAATTCTTCTTAATCTTAAGGACCCACACCCAAATTGTGATAGTAGCTCACTCTGGACATGGGAAGGAGCAGAAGAGCTAGGTCAGTAGAGACTTTCAATTTATTTCAATAATTTTTAAGGCCACTAGATTCATGTATTGACTTGTAATTGAAATGAATTCAAATTCTAAATAATAAAAAATATACATATATATCAGAATGGTTTGTGTATTGCCCATAGCATTTTGTGAATGATTGTATTCACTCAGTTCAGTTCAGTCGTGTCCAACTCTTTATGACCCCATGGACTGCAGCACACCAGGCCTCCCTGTCCATCACCAACTCTTGGAGTCCCCTCAGACTCATGTCCATTGAGTCGGTGATGCCATCCAATCATCTCATCCTCTGTCGTCCCCTTCTCCTCCTGCCCCCAATCCCTCCCAGCATCAGAGGGAGGGATCATCTTTTCCAATGAGTCAACTATTCGCATGAGGTGGCCAAAGTACAGGAGTTTCAGCCTTAGCATCATTCCTTCCAAAGAAATCCCAGGGCTGATCTCCTTCTGAATGGACTGGTTGGATCTCCTTGCAGTCCAAGGGACTCTCAAGAGTCTTCTCTAACACCACAGTTCAAAAACATCAATTCTTCTGCACTCACCTTTCTTTACAGTCCAACTCTCACATCCATACATGACTACGGGAGAAACCATAGCCTTGACTAATGGACCCCTGCTTTTTGATATGCTGTCTAGGTTGGTCATAACTTTCCTTCCAAGGAGTAAGCGTCTTTTAATTTCATGGCTACAGTCGCCATCTGCAGTGATTTTGGAGCCCCAAAAAATAAAGTCTGACACTGTTTCTACTGTTTCCCCATCTATTTCCCATGAAGTGATGGGACCGGATGCCATGATCTTCGTTTTCTGAATGTTGAGCTTTAAGCCAACTTTTACACTCTCCTCTTTCACTTTCATCAACAGGCTCTTTAGTTCCTCTTCACTTTCTGCCATAAGGGTGGTGTCATCTGCATATCTGAGTTTATTGATATTTCTCCCGGCAATCTTGATTCCAGCTTGGGCTTCATCCAGCCCAGCTTTTTGCATGATGTACTCTGCATATAAGTTAAATAAGCAGGGTGACAACATACAGCCTTAACATACTCCTTTTCCTATTTGGAATCAGTCTGTTGTTCCATGTCCAGTTCTAACTGTTGCTTCCTGATCTGCATATAGGTTTCTCAAGAGGCAGGTCAGGTGGTCTGGTATTCCCATCTCTTTCAGACTTTCCCACAGTTTATTGTGATCCACACAGTCAAACTTTTGGCATAGTCAATAAAGCAGTTCAGTTCAGTAACTCAGTCATGTGTGTCTCTTTGCGACCCCATGAACCACAGCACGCCAGGCCTCCCTGTCCATCACCAACTCTGAGAGTTTACCCAAACTCATGTCCATTCAGTCGGTGATGCCATCCAACCATCTCATCCTCTGTTGTCCCCTTCTCCTCCTGCCCTTAATCTTTCCCAGCTAAGCAGAAATAGATGTTTTTCTGGAACTCTCTTGCTTTTTCGATGATCCAGTGGATGTTGGCAATTTGATGTCTGGCTCCTCTGCCTTTTCGAAAACCAGCTTGAACGCCTGGATTGGAGAATTTTAAGCATTATGTTATTAGAGTGTGAGATGAGTGCAATTGTGCGGTAGTTTGAGCATTCTTTGGCATTGCCTTTCTTTGGAAATGATTGTATTCAGTTATAGCAAACCCGTATGGGTCTCAGGCCAAAAACATATGGCTCTCAGGCCAAAGGTTTTCAGTGAATCTGTAAGACCTCGCGGCCTTTTCTCAGGATCTGTCGCTCTAAAGACCACAGTGACTCAAATTCGATGCAATAGGCAAGAGGATTTATTAGGCCGGCGCGCCGAGGTTCAGTCTCCTCGGGAGGAGTGAACCTCGAACACTAATCGCGGGGAACTTTTATACCGAAAAATCACAGGCAGGTGTGAGTGGGGTCAGGATGTTGGGAACAATGTGATAGGGGGCCATAGGCAGGTGTAGGTGGGGTGAGGACGTTTGATTGGTGGGATAGGTCTGCAGGTAATTAAGTCGAAACAGTTGGCTGACCACCCTGCGGCGTTTGGCCAGTTCTTAGAAGAAGAATTACCCGGAAAAGTCTGACAGAAAATACATCTTTGAGAGGGTGTCTCTTCGCAAGGTCAGGAAACTAGGTTATAAGTCATCAGTTAAGAATTAATAGAATGGGGCTTTGTCAAGGACCAGGAGACTCTGAGTCACCAGATAAGGGGAAAGTTATCTTCCATGAGGCATGGCCTGCCTCCGGGGTTTTAACATGAAGGGGACTTAAAATTTTAACCTAGGTTCTTCAAATCCTTGTGCTGTCTTCACAAAAGGCTCCTCCCAGCTCTCCCTCCCTGCAAGGACTGGGCCTATGGGATCCCAGAGTAGACAGAGCTGGGAAACAGGATCCTTGGACATCCTGATGTGACGAGGCCTGTTTTACGAGGCTACATAGCCTCTGGCTGCCCACAGGATCTTATACTTTCCTAAGCTGTCCTGATTTCCACAGCTCACACACCTGGATTCTCTCTGCCAGTGATCTCCAGGGTTACCTGCTGTGACTGGCAACTGAGACAATGGAGCTCTGATTGTAAGTGTGGGAGCTGGAGGCCCTGCCTGGATGGTTGGATTCATAGCCGCTGTGCCCTGGGTTCCCAATTCCCTGGCAGTCTGTTCGGTACCAGACACCCTAAGTCTGTACATCTCTTTCCTGCTACTGCTTCCATAGTGGGGGCTCCAGGTTGGGCTTGGGGTGATGGCACCGTCTCTGCCCCATGTGCTGGGCCTGCTTTGCTGCCAGCTCGGAGGGGTCAGGAAAACCTCCTTGCGGGTCTCATGGGCTCCGGCGCTGCCCAGGGGCCCTGGCAGCCCATACAGTGATTGCAGTGCCTGTTGGCAGGGTCCCCACTCCCTGAGTCTCCATGATCCCCAGAACCTTCACAGCTGTTCATCCCAGCCAGGAGCACAGGCCACCAAGGACCACTGTCCTCTCTGTGCGAAGCGGACCATGCTTGGGCCGCTCATTTGTCTCCAGGGACAGACCTGACACGCCCAAGAGGTATTTGCTGTCTGATGAAATGAGGAAAGGGGAGCAAGAGGAAGGGGCGCTGCACGCCTGGGCGCCCCTGGCAGAATGAAAGTCACGTGGAGCAAGAGCAGCTCTGTCAGCCATCTCTAGCTCCTAGTTCTCCCCACTGCTCAGCGAGGTAAGCCGAGAGCAGGCGCCTGCCCCAGTGTGGGAGTCAGAGACTGGAGCCGGGGGCCCCCTGGCCACGTGCAATCCCACCCATCCCCTCCCAGGCTCAGTCATGTGACCACGGAGCACAGCAGAGGAGGGTCTTCACACACCCACCCACCCCCTAAAGTGGGCCCTAGGCAAGAGCCCTGAGGGGAATCAGGATGTGTTCCCCTCCACCCCCAAACCCAGCCCTCACATCCTTCTCCCTCTGAGTCCATCCCTAGCGGGCTTAATTAACTTCAAGAGACACTGATAGCTCTAGGTGATGGGAGCTATAAAATTGCAAAGTCTGATTAAAAATAACAATAAGAAGGCCTATTGCCCATTAGCCTGTGCCTGAGCCCTTAAGGAAGGTTAATTAATGAATCATCTTCCTTACAGCCCAGGGAGGGGCCAAGGGTTATCTGCACCCTTTAAAAGGGGGAAACAGGCGGGGCTTGGCTTGACTCACCCAGCATCCTTCTAGCTGCTGGATCTCCCGAAGGAGCTCGGGCCAACCCTTGGAAATCACCCCTAGGGGGTGGTGGCGGTCACTCTTAACTCTGCAGCTTGCAGAGGTGGCTCCCCCTCCCCGGGCCTTAATTTCCTCATCTGTAAAATTCAGATATTGGAATGCCAGCTTTCCAGGTCTCTTTCCAGCCTCAACTTTGGGGACAACCCAGGCAGCCAGGCTGCCTCTACCACCACCTCCTTGGGGAGCCTGGGGGCCCTGCCCCTAACCCCAGGTGAGACCCTGGTCTGTTACCTTTTCTGACCTTTGATGCTTTCATTTTTTGTTTTTTAAATTGTGATAAAAAACATACATAAATTTTAACATCCTAACCATGTTTAAGTGTACAACACAGTGGTTTTAGGGCCTTCCCTGATGGCTGAGTGGTAAAGAATCCGCCTGTCAATGCAGGAGACACAGGAGACGTGGGTTCAGTCCCCGGTTTGGGAAGATTCCCTAGAGGAGGAAATGGCAACGCATTCCAGTATTCCTGCCTGGAAAACTCCATGGACAGAGGAGCCTGCTGGGCAACAGTTCATAGGGTCTCAAAGAGACCAAACACCACCACAGCAGTTTTAAGGACATTACACTGTTGTGCCATCCATTTCTAGAACTTCCTTATCTTGCAAATATAAGTCCATGCACTTAAGAAAGAATAATTCCCTATACCCACCTCCAGCTGCCTTCCAACCACTCTGTTTCTATAAATTTCACTGGTCTAAGTATCTCATGAGTGGAATCATTATTTGTCCTTTTGTGACTGGCTTTCACCTACCATAACCTTCGAGGTTCATCTCTGTTGTAAATACCCTTGATTTTGTTGTTGGGATCTTCCCACCTTCTAGGATTCCAGCCTGGGGTGTCTGGGGGTGGGAGGTGCAGAGGGACAGGGAAGCTGGTTCTCACTCAGGTGCTGCCAGGCCTTGTGCTTGGAAGAACCAGGATAAAGGGGCACAGCCTCCAGGCATGTCAGTTTTACTTATTGGTAAACACTGAAAAACGTTACACGTTAAAATAACATCAATTTACCACGAGATAGAATGCAAAACGCACATGAATTTTTCACTCGGAACTGAGACTTGAAAGAAACTCTCTGCTTGTGGCAAATTTTCTTCTAATCCTGGACCCTGGGGCGGTAGAATTTGATGGGAAGCTGAAGAACTCAGGCCCATGAGCCTTGGGCCTGGCCTGGACTCTGGTTTGTTTTGGTCTGAAGTGCCCGTGGTGGCTTGAGAGACAAGCAACAGCTGAAGGGCTTATGCCCTGCAGAGTAGCTGGGCTCCATCACATCCCAGGCTAAGTTAGGCCTTAAAAACCCAGGGAGTCAAGCTTAGATCCGGTGGTGTTCTAAGCCCCTCTGCTGCTAATCAGAGATGCACCTCCTCCAGTGAAAGGACCTGGAGCTGGGGATCATTAGTTTTGGATACAAGTCTCAACTTTGTTATTTAGTCCCTAAGTTTTGTCCAACTTTTTTGCGACCCCATGGACTGTAGCTCACCAGGCTCCTCTGTCTTTGGGATTTCCCAGGCAAGAAGATTGGAGTGGGTTGCCATTTCCTTCTCCAGGGCATCTTCCCAACTCAAGGCTTCAACCCACTTCTCCAGCTTGGCAGGCAGATGCTTTTACCACTGAGCCACCAGGGAAGCCCAAGTCTCTCCTTTACCTGGTACCTAATGGTGGAAGCAGACAGGATGAAGGAAACAGGAGTGTGGCCAGCCCGCGCCTCTAACTTCTTGTGCTCCTCCAGCACCTCCCTCAACCAGGAGGAGTCGCCAGAAGCAGCAGCCCCAGCAGGGCAGGTGGGCAGCCAGGGCCACCCTGCTTGGCCGCCAGGAAGCGTTAGAATCCACCCCAAGGCCACTTCTTCTGCAGCCTGAGTGCTCCACAATAATTTGGACTGAGAGATGAGCACCGGAAAGTTGCCCATTTAATTTAATTTATTTCAATTTAATTTTAATTTAAGCTATTCCACATTTGCTTCCCCAGCTATCTTTTTTCACTCTCAGGGTTGTTAAATTATTGCAGCTGGTGAAGAAAAGAAGATGAAAAATAGAGAGCCCAGAGGAGCCCAGTCCCTATCTGAGAACCCCCTCCCCTTCCTGCACCCCACAAAATGCCCTGTGTGTCACCTGGGGACCCTCCGGGCCAGACTGAGGCGGGGGGGGGGGACTGGCACCCCTGACGGACCCAGAGCCCCCTTTTCTGCCGCAGAGTGAGAGCAGTAACAATAGTAACAATTTGCTGAATGTCTGCTATGTGCCACTCATCTTACTTTCCATTTATTCCTCCCCACATCCTGCTGGGAAAGAGCAGCCTTTTCATTCTCAGATGAGCCACCTGAGGCTCAGAGGCCAAGTTGTTCTGGACAAAGAAGCAGCGCAGCACAGGGCTGGCTGTGTGTCCTTGCACGTGCAAATTGCCCTCTCTGAACCTCAGTTCCCAAATGGCAAAATGAAGTGAAGAAGTGAAGTGGAGTCGCTCAGTCATGTCTGACTCTTTGTGACCCATTGGCCTGTAGCCTGCCAGGCTCCTCCATCCGTAGGATTTTCCAGGCAAGGACACTGGAGTGGGTTGCCATTTTCTTCTCCAGGGAATCTTCCCGACCCAGGGATCGAACCCCAGTCTCCTCCATTGCAGGCAGATTCTTTACCATCTGAGCCGTCAGGGAAGCCCTGATGGGCCCTGATGGCCAAATGGGGTGATAATGATCATTCCTAAAAGAGTTTCACGGGCATACTGGCTCCAAAAACTTAAATAAGTGCAAAAAAGTTATCAGAAAGACTGGATGTAAAACGTGGAACGTTAGGAAGATTGTTCTTTTAGTATTAAAAGCAGTTTCTGCATTGGAGGGTGGACACCTGGCTTTGTCTTTGGGACCAGATGTCCCCTGTGTTCTTCAGTGAGCCCTTGCAGAGGTCCTGTAATCATGAGGTAGACAAGAGCCTGCTCCCCGTTGGAGGGTCGGGTGGGTGGTGTCTTGATGACCCGAAGACCTAACCCAATGGAGGCTTTGTTTGAGGATGGGTCCTCCCTCATCTTGTCTTTGGAAGAATCTGCCCTGCAGAGGCAAAGAGTTTTTGTTTGTTTTTTTTAATCTATAACCTAGAAGATATCTTTGTTTCTATCCAAAGTCTCCAGGCCTTTGCACCAGCTCCTCCCTCTGCCCAGAATGCCTTTCCCAGCATTCACATGGTAAGCTCTCTCCTGTACTTCAGGATTCTATTTAGATGTCACCTTCTCAGTGAGACCTCTACTATCCATCATATTGAAAATGGTAGCCTCACTCCCCTCCTCCACAATCTCCACCTTCACTCTTGGATTAGCGCCCAGCCCCTGACCTTGCACTGGGCACCTTCTAATACACTGTATTATGTATTGATGTGATGTCTTGTGTGTCCCCTCCACTAGAGTACAAAGGTTGTGAAGGCAGGGATTTTACCTGTTTAGTTTACTGCTGAATCACCAGAGCCTAGGATACTGCCCAGCACTGCCTAGTAGATGCCACAATAAGCAACTGAATTAAACAGAGGCATCTGCTGGACTTCCCTGTAGTCCAGTGGCTAAGAATCTGCCTTCCAATGCAGGGACGTGGGCTCCATCCCTGGTCAGGGAACTAAGATCTCACATGCCATGGAGCAACTAGGCCCACCTACTGCAACCAGGAGCCTGCGAGCTTCAGCGTCCGTGAGCCACGACTAGAAGATGACTGCTAGCCACAGGAAAGAGCCCGAATGTCTCAAGAAAGACCCAGCACAGCCAACCCCCACCCCCAAAACCCTAGAAACAAAAAACAGAAGCATTTGCTCATTGGAGATGAGGAGCAGAAACGGGGATGTGACTAGGGGAGGAGGCAGACAGGCCCAACGCTCTCTACCTCACACTGAAGGAAAGACCTAGATCAGAACCAGGATGGGCTTCACCAGCTCACCTGGGATGGATGGTTGGTGACCACATGCAGGAAAGCAACTGCATAGACTGGGCTCTGGAAGGATGTGGCTGGACTGTCAGGATGGTCTTGTCAGGGCAAGGCTGACCACAGCCTTCTCAGGTTGCCTGTGAAAGGTATGGCTGGTCTGGTCCCAAGGAAACAAGGCAGTACTGAGAGTGGGGTGGTTCCTGTCGAGTCAACCTCGCTCTGCAGGGAACATTTTTAGGGTGGCAAAGAGCTGGTCTCTGCAATATGGGGCATAGTCAGGGAGCGAGCCCGCCCTGAGCAGGTCAGAGGCTTTGGGCACCAAGGAGAGCCACTTTTAATGGCAGTTGGCAAGCCTTTCCAGGTTTCAGAGGAAGAGTCACAGGGGAGAAGAGGGACCCCGTCCTTAGGCTGGGGTGAGGTCCTCAGCCAGCGTCACCAGTGGGGCTGAGAGAGGCAGAAGAGCTGCGACTGGACCAAGAGGCAGCCTCGCGTCCGAAGTCATCTGAGAACGGAGCCAAGACACCCAGAGGGGCCTTTTCCAGAAGGAATGTGTGTAACGTGTGTTGGCTGGGTCTTTTAAGAATATCCAGTTCCGATTAAAAAAAAGAATTGACTATCAAAGCAAACAGCTGGTGAAACATTTTAAAGTATACAGAATCTGTGTATGTGAATAGAGAGACAAAGAATGGAACAAACAAGAGTATTACTGATAGATAAAGAAAGATTAAAAAAAGTTAGGCATGGATATCCATGATACACTAAATGTCTGTGACACTCCCAACATGCTCAATATTCACAGGGTCTTAAACTGGCCACCCACTGGCAACACTCATCCGGGCTCCATGTGTGCTATGCCCAGGAAAATTAGTAAATTCAAATAACCCAGATGCTAACTTCTATCAACTCCTACGGTGGAAAATACCTTTAATAATCTAAATAAGTGCCAAGTGGGCTTGAATCTTTAGAGAAAAAAAATGAATAGCTTCTCCTCAGGCTAATTGGTACAGGCCCTGCCTCTGCATATCTCTGCTAGAGTAAGTGTTGGTGCCAGGCATGGAGCCCCTTGGCTCACCTGAATTATGCTCCCATCACCATCAGTGACAAGACTGCTGCAGCAGGGGGGAGCAGGACATGTGGGCATGGGCAGTCAGGACTCAGCACTGTGCTTCTTGCCCCCACGGGCACCCCGCCTAAGCATGCTGACTTACCCAGCTCTTTGCCCTTGCTTCTCACGGTGCATTTTTAATTGATTTAATAAGCCATGTGATTCGACAATCTTCATCCGGTCTGTGAGCCTTTCTGTCCTGTGAGCTCTGGGAAGCTAGTCTGGCTGCACGCAGAGGTAATTTCCCACGTGACACTTCGACACAGAGTAACTTTGAGACATTCCTTGATATTCCTGGGGAAGGGAGGGCTTTGGGGAACTCAGGTCATGAAAAGTCTACAAGGGGTGGCTGACTGCCCTTTCTGGGATGGCTGCAAGGCCATCTCCCCTCCCAGATGGGGTGGGGGATCCACATCCCCTGCCCTTGACCCCCCAGTGCCCCTTGTGGCAGGCGAGGCTGCAAGACCGTGTTGGGTGAGGATGGTGGGAGTGACGTTATGTGGCTTCCAAGGCTTGGTCAGAAAGAGCGATGAAGCTTCTGCTTCACTGGCTGAACTGAGTTCTCACTCTGGAAGACTTCAGCTGTCACAGGAGCAGCCTGACTGCCCGGAGGCTGCCGTGCTGTGAAAAAAAGCCCAAACTGACTCACGAGCAGAAAGGCCACGTGTGGGTGCGACCGAGATCCCATCCTCTGCCAGCATCGAACGCCAGACGTGGGAGCCAGTGAGCCTCGGAGCCCCAAGCCCTGCCATCCACGTCTGAGGAGATCAGGACACACCGGCTGGCTGCGTTGCCCCTGGCGCTGCCCTGCGTCCCCCTTCCGGGGTCTCCTCCCTGCCAGCCCAGTACCGTAGGCGGGAGGGAGGGTTCACGTCCTTGGCAATGTTCATTCCTGAAAGGGAGAGTGCAAGTCGCTCAGTCGTGTCCAACTCTGTGTGACCCCACGGACTACACAGTCCATGGAATTCTCCAGCCCAGAATAGTGGGTGGGTAGCCTTTCCCTTCTCCAGGGGATCTCTTCTTCCCAACCCAGGGATCGAACCCAGGTCTCCCACATTGCAGGCGGATTCTTTACTCACTGGTCCACCAGGGAAGTTCCATTCCTAGTGGTGGCCAATGCCGCTCCTGCAGCCCCTGCCCACCAGCACCCAGAGGCACTCAGGGTACTTACCTGGAGCCCCACCTGTTCTGGCCAGAAAGTGGCTCTTTGTGACCCATCTCCGACCCCATGCATTCCCCAGCCTGCCTGTCTCCCCTTCAAGGTTGGTGCTGCTGAAGGGGTCGCCGAGGCCTCTGCAGGGCCCTGCTTGGAACACACACGCTGTTTCCTATCGATCCGCCTCTCCAGGCCCTTCTCTTTCCTTTTCTTCAAAATCATCCTAAAGCGCGCAGCTTCCAGCCCCATCTCCGGCCTATCGTTTGCTCTCAGCTCCGTGTGACTCTCTCAGTTTCAGTCCATTTACTTTACCTCAGGGTGTCTCACTTGTCCCTGTTCCCTGCCCCCGACCCGAACCCCTGCCCCAAGCCACTTGGGGGGATTCTACTGAGCACCACACAGAGAAAACTGCTTCATGGCACACCCTGTGGACTTGCCACATGTCCATCTTCCCAGTTCTGGGCCAAAGAGATTCTCCGAGGCCCTTTGAGAAGCAGAGGCAGCAGAGAGGGGTTGCAAATATGGCCGTGCCGAAATTCAGCCTCGCAGCTCACCAGCTATGTGACCTCGGGCAAGTTTCTCTCTGTGCCTCAGCCTCCTCTTCAGCAAAATGGAGTATAAAGGAACCTACATCATAGGGAAAAGGAGCGAATGCCTGTGAAGGACTTGGAACAGGGCTTAGCACATAGTGAATGCTCTGTATTTGCTATTATTATTATGCTGTTCTCTGGGCTGCCAGTGGTGGAGTGCAGATGGGGCTGGAGGTTTCTGCTTCTGTTGGAGGGGTCTATGAGCTTGGAATTCTTTCTAGAAGAGGAGAGAGTTACCCTACCTTCAAATTTACTGTAAACAACCCTCCTCCTGTACCTTTACCTCCACCATGTATCCCATCCAAGCCTTTCTCTTTCATAGCTCTGGTCCTGCTGGGAAAGGAAGATGGTGGTCTCCCCATTGCCAGATGGGGGCATGGTATGCGGTGATGGGCAGTGGCCTGTTCCAGGCCACAGTCGGGTCAGCTCAGGCCTCTGTTCTCTGCTGTCCTGCCCACCATCCTTTCTGCCATCAACCCATCTCCTGCAGCGGCCACAGTGGGGGTAGGAATCCCGGGAGCTCTGAGTCCTGTGTTCACGCCAGCCCCCGAGCCTGGAGACACCAGATGTCTGCAGGACTTGATTCCTCCCCCGCCCCCTATTTCTGGCTTTGGAGTGTTGGGAGCCCTGGAAAATGGCAGTCCGGGAGGGAGTGTCTCCGTTTGAGGACCATTTCCAGCCGAGCCTGGAAGGAGGCTCTGGTGAGCTCCCGCCCCTCCTGGGATGAGGGAACAGCTGCTGTGGGGGCAATGAGACAGTTGCAGATTCCACACAGCGGGGTGGGACGGGTGGGGTTTTGGAGCAGGGTGCCCGAGATGCCTCCGTCCACCCTAGTCTCCATTTATCTAAGCTCTTGCCATCCTTCTAGCCCCTCTCAGGTATTCCCTGGAAGATTCTGGTGTCCCTCCCTCGTGGGATCTTCTGCTGGGTGGCTTTGGGAGTCCTGTCAGTACCTGATGCACTGACTTGCTTGGCTATTTCCGGTGTCCCTCTGGCGACCCCAACCAGACTGGAAGCTTCCAGAATGCAGAGACTTTGCCAGAGTCCCCTGCTTCCGGGGATGTGGTGCAATGATTGCTGGCATGACAAACCAGGAGGTGACATGGAAACTTCAGCACCCTTAGCCATCTCGAGAAGCCAGGGGTCCTGGTAGCAGGGTCAACAATGACTCACATGAGCCGGGAAGGTGAAGTCATCACCGCCAGCACCACCTCCATCCCTTGCTTTCATCGGCCTCTGTCTTTCTGAGCTGTGATTTACTCTGTCTCCGCGGTGAGAGGTCCCTGACGGGAGCCGGAGACATGCTCAGCTCTCCTGACGGAAGGCAGGGCACAGGCTGCTGCCCGCCGCTCGCAAACCGCCAGAGTTCAAGGGGAACCACAGACAGTGGCCGAGAAAAGCCGCTCTCTCCTTCCGTGGAGTCCTCTTACAGATACAGCGCCTGCTGTGTGGAACCAGGCAGAAGCCCAGCAAGCCAGACCCGCAATGAGGGACAGATGACAATCATTTATAATTAGTCAAATTCGAGTCATCCACCTCGAGTTGTCAAACCCGAGGAGCCGTCGCCAGCTGCTATGCAATGAGCTTGGCGCCTACCCACTTGTTCCTCATGACATGAGACAGAGTCTATTTTCCACGCAAGAGTACTGGAGTAGGTTGCCATTTCGTTCTCCAGGGGATCTTCCTTACCCAGGCATCGAACCCAGGGTCTCCTGCATTGTAGGCAGACGCTTTACCCTCTGAGCCACCAGGGAACAGTAAGCTAACAGTAGCATTCCGTCTACCCTGGTGGCTCAGAGGGTAAAGTGCCTGCCTGCAATGCAGGAGACCTGGGTTCGATCCCTGGGTAAGGAAGATCCCCTGGAGAACGAAATGGCAACCCACTCCAGTACTCTTGCGTGGAAAATCCCATGGACAGAGAAGCCTGGTAGACTATAGTCCATGGGATCGCAGAGAGTCGGACACGACTGAGCGACTTTGCTTTCGCTTTCACTTTCAGCATTCCGTCACTCACCCTGACTGTAGAATAGCTCTCTGCCAAGGCTCCATGCTCAGTCCCATACTGTTCCAGTCTCTCTGGACCCAGTTGTCTCAGTCAGCTCTTGGCATAATAAAGCTGTGTAACAAAGTACTTTTAAAAACCTCAGTGGCTTGAAACAAAAGTGATTTATGACCTGGCTCTACAGGTTATTGACTTCCCAGGTGGCACAGTGGTCAAGAATCTACTTGCCAATGCGGGAGATGGAAGGGGTTCAGTTTCAATCTCTGAGTTGGGAAGTTCCCCTGGAGTAGGAAATGGCAACCCACTCCATTATCCTTGCCTGGAAAATTCTATGGGTAGAGGTGCCTGGCAGGCTGCAGACCATGAGGTCGCAAAGAGGTGGACGTAACTGAGCACATGTGCATGCTACTGCAGTTTGGCTGCTGTATTAGATGCCTACTATGCACCAGGCACTGTTCTTGGTCAGGACCTTAGTACCTAGCCATTTGGCAGGGAAAATACACAAGACAGTCACGGTGATGAGAAATGGAGTTACTGTGATAGAAGCTGTCCAAAGTGACAGAAAGAGAAGAAGTGACCAATTTTTCTCGCGGATGAATTGAGAATAAAGGTAACACGTGAGCTGGGCTTTGGAACGGTAGTAGGATTTCAAGACACAGTGAAAGTGGAAAGGAATGTTCTGGAAAGTGGGAACTGCTTTTAGTAGAGGTACAGGGAGATGAAGTGACTGAGGTGTTTAGTTTCCTGAGGAGCAAGATGCATGGGTGAAGGATTAGGTCAGCTCCAGACAGAGAAGAATTGGGCCAAGCTGTTCGAGAAGCCCTTGACATTTTTTTAGGCTGTAGAGTGGACTTAAAGGGGACAGGAAGTTAAAGGCAGGAAAATGCTAGAAGAGTTTGGCAGTTCTCCAAGTAAGACATTTGGGGGAACCCAGGGTCATCTGGAGCCAGTGTTGGGCAGGTGGGAGCATGGTCCCAAGGCGGGAGGGGAAAGAGGGGCTCTATGTAGTGTGTGACGAAAAGGAGACATAAGGAGTATTTCTGTGGGGCTCTCCTTTCCCCTTCATTTCAAAACACACATTATTGAAATGTGTTTCATCAGTGAGTGGCGGCATCACTGAGATAAATCCAAGTCCCAGCCCCTGGCCCCACTGGGATGGTTTGCAGAACCCTCGTTCACCCAATTCCTTGTTAAAATGTTTTTTCTTTGCTTGAAAATAAAACAGCAGCTCATTCTTTAGAGGCACAGGAGTACAGGCTCTGGACCCTGCTGGAGGCTCTTAGGAGAGCCTGGCGCCCGGTGCTCAGTGCAGACAGATGGGCCGCAGGGCCTTTATCGCCGGAGGACTCCTTAGGTGCCCAGCTCTGACGTGGGTGCTCAGAAGGTGATGGCTGGAGGCTCAGAGCTGTTGAAGAGGCACCTAGGATTCCCTGGGAGCCCCTGGACCCAGAACCTCCCACCTTCCCTTTCTCACCCCTCTGCCTGTTCTCCACCTCTCAGTCACCATCCCCATCAGCTGTGCGGGGTGACAGACAGCTGTTTGGAGGTTGGAAACCCACCTCCCAGTGGTGGGAAAAGAGGGCGTGGCTGCTGCGGGGAGAGGCTGCTGATTTTCAGCCCATTTACTGGCTGGGGCTCTGTAGCTCCTGCCTCTCACTGTTCTTTCTCCCCACCGTGGCTGGGAACTGGTTGATTTTCCAGGCAGCGACCTCAGTGCTCCCTGCTGCAGTAGGCAGGCCCCGGGCAGACTGCTGTGTGTCTATTATTTTTTATCGTCTGTTTTATGGGGCATGAAATCACCATGGGGAACGCGAGGTCCGCGCTGCCCTTCTCTCCCCTGGCTGAGGCCAAGGAGTGGCAGCAGGGTGGGGCCAGCCGGGGATCCCAGGGCGGGCACCACGCAACAAGGGCATCACCTGGGAGGCAGGGTGACGGCTGGTGCTGTGTGGGGCCAGCCCTTCATGGCCAAGGAGGGCTGAGGTTTGGAGCCTCAGTTTCCCATTTCCGCCAAGTCCACAGGGCCTCGTGTTCCCTCTAAGGGAAAGTTTCGGGGGAAAGTCCTAGCCCCTTCTAGCCCCTGGTGGCTGCCGGTGCTCCCCAGTTTGTGCTGGCATGGCTCCAACCTCTGCTCGCTGAAGGGAAGCCCCAGAATATGCCTGTAGAATTCAGGATATGTCACTCTAGACATACCGCTCAGCGGTATTGATTACTTTAAACTGTAGGCGACTGAGAAACAGCAAATGCTGGAAAAGGGTTTCCCTGAACTCCCTTCATCTGCCCAAAGACAGAGCCCCCTAAGGAAGCTCTGTTGTCATCAATCCCCTCCCCAAGGGGTTCATCAACCAAGGGGGACTGCCTCTCATCACAGGAGCGGAAACTAGAAGTGACGTGACAGGCAGACAGTGTCACAAACAACCATACTCCCGTCTCTTCCTCTGAGGCCCCTTTCATCTTTCCTAAATATTATTGAGCTCCTTGCTGCCCTCTCCCATTAAATGGTATTTAATCCTGAATTCTAAAACCGCCTCAGGGGAGTTACTCATTTCCCCCTGGGTATCTCCCTTGTGTACACCAGGTGGTGGTGTTGCTGTTGATCGGTTGCTACATCGTGTCTGACCCCTTGCGACCCCCTGGACTGCAGCACGTCAGGCTTCCCTGTCCTTCACCACCTCCCGAAGTCTGCTCAGACTCAAGTCCATTGAGTCAGTGATGCCGTCCAACCATCTCATCCTCTGTCGCCCCCTTCTCCTCCTGCCCTCATGAATATGAGGTGTATATCTTCATAAGCTTCCGTTTGCTTTTCTCTTGTTAATCTGTCTTTGAAGACTCACAGACTTAGAGAATGAATTTATGGTCGCGGAGCAAGGGGACGGATGGCGGAAGGGATATTTAGGAGGGATATATTTAGGGAAAGGATATTTAGGGATGGGACGACATGTATACATGCTATATTTAAAATGGACAGCTAACAAGGACCTACTGAATAGCACAGGGAACTCTGCTCAGTGTTGTGTGGCAACCTGCATGGGAGGGGAGTTTGGAGGAGAATGGTCACATATTTATGTATGACTGAGTCCTTCGATGTTTACCTGAAACTATCGCAATATTGTTAATTGGCTATACCCCCATAGCAAATACAGTTTAAATTAAAAAAAAAGTTAAAAAATCTGTCTTTGAGTGCAGGGCTCTCAGATAAGAACTCAAAAGGGTGGAGGGAAGGTGCTTTTCTCCTCCCACACTACCTTCTCCCTGTGTCTCTGTCTCAAACTTCCCTCTCCTTTCTCCTAGAAGGAGATTTAGGGCCCACCCTGAATGATCTCATCCTGCAATCACTCCTTAACTCAAGTACAAACTTAATGAGATCTGCAAGGACTCCTTCCAGATAAGGTCACATTCACAGGTTTGTTGGGGACGGGGTCGGACTTGGACATACCCTCTGGGGGCCACTATTCAATCCGCTGCACCCAAGTCCGCGTGGAGATGTGTCTTGTTCTCTTCCCTGGCTGCTGTGTGACAGGGTCACAGGGCACAAGGCTGCTTTCTAGATGAAGCTGTTTGTCCTTTGCTGGGCTGCTCACTTACCTCCTTGAAGTGAAGTGAAGTGAAGTGAAGTCGCTCAGTCATGTCCGACTCTTTGCGACCCCATGGACTGTAGCCTCTCAGGCTCCTCCATCCATGGGATTTTCCAGGCAAGAGTACTGGAGTGGATTGCCATTTCCTTCTCCAGAGGATCTTCCCAACCCAGAAATCGAACGTGGGTCTCCCGCATTGCAGGCAGACGCTTTACCGTCTGAGCCACCTCCTTATCCTGGCACAAACGGAGAGTCTGGCCAACGCCTGAGCCCCGAGTGTGGAGGAAAAGCTAACAGCAATCCCTTCTCCTCCTCCCTGCTGGCATGAAAGCCAGAAAAAGTGGAGAGCCAGCAAGAAAGGGAAGTGAATTGAAGAAATCTGAACCTTACAGAATGTGCAGTCCCATGGAGGAGAAGCGGGGAAGAGAGAAGGGTGGGAAATAGGGACACCTTCAGGCATACGCCCATTGAGTTGCTGCTAGCCTGGCCCTGCCCCGACTGGATGAGGTGGAAGTATGAACTGACACCTCGGGGTCCCTGAGCAGCTCCTGGCAAAACTCAGGTGCTTGTTTTCACCCCTCCCGCCTCCATCATAGACACTTAGACTGGGGTGTCTTCCATGGAAAGCCCAGCATCCCCCCACCCCCCACCAATCTGGCATCCTACCCGCTTTGAGTGGTTGCCCTCGGCAGTCACACACCCCAGGAGCTCATTCTGCTTTCTCCCATCAGAACACAGCCGCACATGGCTTGTTCCCTAAGGCCATCTTTTCTCAGCTTTTCAGGTGACAGGGAACTAATTCTATCAACAAATTCAAACCAACTCAGGAGTTAATGACAGAAACTGTTAATGACTGCAAAAAACAAAATGGGGTAGGGGGTATATTTTGCATTTTAGTGGAGAAAAGGTGGAGAAAGGAATCAAGGAATCCAAATGGTGCTTGTTATCCCACCATAGGTGGTGAGCCATGTCCTTCTTTGAGAAACTTTATCAGCGCTCTGGACACTGTCCCCTGTGGCTGACCACACACGCAAGGCTGCTGTGGGGCCACCTCCAAGCAACCAGAGTGGCTCCCCTGCCTGCATATTCTGACCACATTGTGGACACTCCTGCCCAGAACAGGTCTTGTTGGACCAGTAGCTGGTCTCATAAATGTACCTCAAAACTGAGGTATTACCATTTCTTCTGATTTAAAAGATGGAGTGGGAACTTCCCTGGTGGTCCAGTGGCTAAGACTCCACACTCCCAATGCAGGGGACCTGGGTTGGATCCCTGATATATGCATTCTCAGTCATGACCAACTCTGTGCGACCCTATGCACTGTAACCCTATCTAATGAGGCTCCTCTGTCCATGGGATTCTCCAAGCAAGAATTACTGGAGTGGGGATTTCCTCCTCCAGGGGATCTTCCTGACCCAGGGATCCAACCCATGTCTCCTGCATTGGAGGAGGATTCTTTAGTGCTGAGCCATCAGAGAAACCCCTGGATCCCCGGTTAGGGAACTATTAATAAATCCACATGCCACAACTAAAGATTTTGCATGTTGCAGTTGAAAGATCCTACATGGCAAAATGAAGACCCAGCCCTTGTCTGCTAAATAGCTTAAGTCGTGTCCAATTCTTTGTGACCCTGTGGACTGCAGTCCTCCAGGCTCCTCTGTCCATGGGATTCTTCAGGCAAGAATACTGGAATGGGTTGCCATTCCCTTCTCCAGGCCTGACCCAAGGATCAAACCCACGTCTCTGACGTCTTCTGCAATGGCAGACGAATTCTTCACCACTAGTGCTGCCTGGGAAACCCAGACTCAGCACAGCCAAGAAAGAAAAAAGGTGAAGCATCCAGCTACCATACCAGGTCACACAACAAAGCTGCTTTGCTTCCAGCCCAGGTGTTCTGGCTCCAGAGTCCCTGCTGACTTCTCTGATTTAGGGTGTTGTTTATTTATCCTGTCAATGCCACTCCTCTCTTTACAAAGTCAACTTTTCTAAAATGGAAAAGTGCTTGCAAAATGGCTTTTTTTTTTTTGGTGTGCATGTATTTTTAATCTTATTTGAGTGCTTCAGAATTATGGATCTCATTCTCTTTCTCGCTTTTTCTACTCAGCACTGCTTTTAAGACACTTACAAGTTTCTTTGAACAGCAATTTTCTTGCTATTGCAGAGGGCCCAGGGCTTGCTGCCAGTGCATTTTGCCCAAGCAGCCTCCCAGGAATCAGCCCTCTGTCTCTCGCCACAAGGAATGCTGCCACGAGCATCCTCACACCTGTTCCCATGTGAGGATTTCTTGGAGGGGGGACATTCCAAGAGCAGAAATGCTGGAACCTGGGTTTGCCTGAGGACTTCCACTTCACTTGCCAGAAGAGCCACTTTGGCCTGTAGCCCACCTATACTACTGTATGGAATTCCTTTCCACCATATCATCTAGGTTCTCTATGTGGTGTCAGGTCAGAGTGTCGAGGCTGATGCTGAGCGTAGATTCTGGTGGGCCAAAAAATGTGAGGAGAGAAAGACTCAAAGATTCTCTGTCTAGAAACAGTAATCATAGTCACTGATACACTGCTACATTGGAGACCCAGGTTTGATTCCTGGGTTGGGATGACCCACTGGAGAAGGGATAAGCTACCTGCTCCAGTATTCTTGTGCTTCCCTGGTGGCTCAGCGGGTAAAGAATCCACCTGCAATGTGGGAGACCTGTGTTCAATACCCAAGTTGGGAAGATCACTTAGAGAAGGGAATGGCTACCCACTCCAGGATCCTGGGCTGGAGAATTCCATGGACTGTATATCATGGAGCTGCAAACAATCAGACATGACTGAGCGACTTTCACTTTCACATTTTGGCCAAATTACCAGCCTGTCCAATAATTCCCAGTAGGCGCTAGTGCTGGGTGCAAATGAAAGACATCTTCTCTCTGCCATTCTCCACTGTGCTCTCTGCCCTGAGGCTGACCCATCTGGGCACCAACAGGCTCCCTTAGTCCCTGCTGCTGGTTGGGGATGGCCACTGGGAGGCACTGGCCAGAGAATGGAGGGCGGGAGGAGAGGGAAGTAGGCTCTCTCTCCCATCCAAACCTGCCTGTTTCCTTCAAGCTTCCTTCTATACTCAGCTTTTCAGGTGATAGCGAGTCTGGTCCCCTGTGTGATGGATTATTTTTATCCAGTGATTCTCTCAGGGTTCCATTAACTGCCCCTGCCCCTTGTCCTCCAGGTCGTGGTTAACAACTCTCCTCTCTTGCCAGTGCTGGGGTCCTGCACTATCCATTGTTGATTTCCCTAAACTCTGCCTATACACCTTTGTGTATACACCTTTACTGAACAAAATGTGTCACCTGCTTCCTGGCAGGGTCCATAGAATGTTGGGTTAGACTAGATACTGAAAGACAGTTTCAGCACTCTGCGCTTGTGGACAGCTACCAGCTCCTCTCGGATGAGCCCTGGATAGACATTGCCAGGACTGGGACCTGTCCTCGAGGACACAATTATCTTCATACCTTCAGCTGTCTTACTTGCCCTTCTGTCCAGTGGAGGTCTCTTGTCACTGCAATGCCCCACCCCACCCCAACTCTTCCTTTGTTTACCTGCCCTAGCTTTCACCTCCCTGCCTGCATCTTGACTGTCACAAGACTGTGAGCTCTCCCAGTCAGGTGCAGGGTCCTAAGCTTTTAGCACAGGGCCATAGCAGACCCTTTATTTTCTTGGGCTCCAAAATCACTGCAGATGGTGACTACAGTCATGAAATTAAAAGATGCTTGCTCCTTGGAAGAAAAGCTATGACAAACCTGGATAGCATATTAAAAACCAGAGACATTACTTTGCTGACAAAGCTCTGTATAGTCAAGCTATGGTTTCTCCATTAGTCATGTATGGATGTGAGGGTTGGATCATAAAGAAAGCCGAGTGTGGGAGAATGATGCTTTTGAACTGTGGTGTTGGAGAAGACTCTTGAGAGTCCCTTGGACTGCAAGGAGATCAAACCAGTCAATCCTAAAGGAAATCAATCCTGAATTATTCATTGGAAGGACTGATGCTGAAGTTGAAGCTCCAATATTTTGGCCACGTGATGCAGAGTCGACTCATTAGAAAAGACCCTGATGCTGGGAGAGATTGAAGGCAGGAGAAGGGGACGACAGAAGATGAGATGGTTGGATGGCATCACTGACTCGATGGACATGAGTTTGTGTGAGCTCCGGCAGATGGTGGAGGACAGGGAAGCCTGGTGTGCTGCAGTCCATGGGACCACAGAGTCAGACACGACTGAGTGACTGAATATCAACAACATCGCAGACCCTCGGTGTCTGTGGAGGGCTTACTGGTCCTCTGGTGTTTTCTCTAAGCACTGGGCTCCTTTCTGGCCCAATGGAGACAGTGGTCAGCATCTGTTGGGCCCCTCCACTCCCCTTTCCTGGACCTGTGGCTTGTCTCATCTTTGGGAAGGAGTCAATGACAGAAGCTGGAAAATGTTGTTGGGAGATCATGGTGGGGGCAAGGAGGTGGAGAGATGACATTTTAATTGCATAACTATTTCCTCAGTACCAATGGTGCTGGGGAAGATGAGGCCTGCTGCCTGCAGGATGGATGATGTGGGGACGGGTGAGTTATATTTTCCCAGATAAAAGCACCGATTGCCTATAAACTCTGATTCTGCCTGATGTAAAAGCCACTTTATTGCACATCCAGAAATTACTACCCGTATAAAAGCACATTATTGTGATGTAAAAATAGATTTTTATATAATTTTTTCATGCCACCACCTTGTAATTCCTCATTTCCGAGCACCCTGAGATTGCACGGAGGTTTATTTTTCTCTTCTAATTGTTTGCCATGGCATGCCAATTTATGATGATATATTCTCCCTGAGATCAGAGCAAGGCCTGGGCATAAATAACAGCCATCACCGCATGGAGGCAAGGTTCTGGGGCACCCCAAAATACCATCAAACAACCTCAGGCTCCTGTGATGCCACAATTGGGAGTGTGGCTGGGTGCAGGTTCATACTCATTTAAAGCCCTCCAGGAAGGCAGGAAGTAGGAGGGGCCGCATGCCTCCCACCTGATCAGAGGGAAGGTGCAGGGTGTCCCCTCCTCTCTGCCCGCTGCTTGTGGAATGTAGCCAAGGGAACTGGTTCTGTCACAGCCCCACCCACCTGATCCACGTTGCTCATGGGTCTGTCCTCTCACTGTATGGGGAACCCATCTCTCATAAAGCTTCCTCTTGAGAACTTTGATCTTTTCCACATCAAATCCCTTGGCCTGCGTTCCCTCCTCGCTGGACAACTCACAGGAGTACTTTGGATATGCATGACTACCCCACCCGCCCTGTAGAAAATCCTGGTTGTCCACCTCCTCTCTGCAAAGAGCAAACCTTGTCTTCCATCATCATCCCCTGCTGGGCTCCACCTTTCGGCCAATTGGTCTATGGCTGGGTTCGAGAGCTGGCATTTTTGACCAGTTCCCAAATGCTGCAGCTGCTGCTGATCCGGGAACCATATTTTTAGAACTCTTCTAATCACTAGTGTCTCTGTCACCCTGATGGATGGGAGGGGTTACTGAGAGTTGGGAGTGGGAGTGGGACAGTGACTACTGGTTGCCTGCATTACTGTTTCTGGGACAGAGGTGAAGAATATGGTGAGAGAGGGGAGAGGCAGAACAATACCAGAAGTGCACAGAGAGCTGGGGTCGGGGCTGGGGGGGTCTGGTGGAGGAATCAGGAGATGGTGGGCCTCTCTGGGGCTGGGGTCAAGGGCCAACCGAGGAATACTGGGGCCCGGTGGAGATTGCATTCTGAGAGTGGCCCAGCCTCCCAGAGTACCACGCTGCGGTTGGGTGGGTCGGGCCCCACTGTGCCTGACCAGCATCCTGGACACACCTGGCTGGACAGATCAAGGCGTGGCCCCCACTCCTGTACCTGTTACCCTCCTCTGCTTGACCTGAGTGCGGCCCAAGATGTCTGTAAGGGACGCGGTTTCCAGGCGTGCCACTGCACCAGTGACCCCTGGCAGCTCCTCCATAGCTCTGCCTGGCACAGGTGAACACCCACACATGACCAGCAAATGTGCATGGGCCCAGGTGGAGCACTCATCTACAGATGGGGATGGGGTGGTCAGGGCACCTGGACCCAGGGTGGAAACGTGGGGAGTGGGAGAGACGGTGGCCAGTGGAGGGGAGGGAGTATGGCACACATGCAGAATGCCAGACGTCGGGTCCCCCTCTGGCCCTGCAGCTGGCTAGTTCAGCAACCCAGGACAAGTCACTTCCTCTCCCTGGTTCTCAGTTTCTTTCATCTGTGAAATGGGACAGCGACTATCCATCCTGAGGCTCCATGGAATTTCGACTTCGAAGACACAGAGAAGCTTCTGCACAAACCAGACCAGTGCCTGCAAGCCAGTAGCTTGGAAGAACTACCACTCACGCCCCCCTCCTGGCTGCTTATCACTGGCAACAGGCTGTGGACTGCCATCACCCCGCTGCATCTGCCTGCCCACCTCCAGGTCCTGCCTCCCACCTGCCTCACCTTGACCCCTAGAGGATGCTGTCTCCTGAGTGTGGGTGTGATCGCCTGGGTTGAGTCTTACCTCGGTTTCCACCCTTGGACCAGGGTACAACCTTGGACCACAGCAAGGTGGCCTTGGGATGCAAGCATGTGATATGCTTGGCACAGAGCTGGCACAAGGGAAGAGTTCCGTGTATTTTACCATTTGGATAATGGGATCCTGACCAGCTCTAAACCTTGCCTGGTCCTGCCCTGCTCCCTCAGCACAGTGGATCTGGATCCAGCATTTTCCCAAAAGAACTCTGGAATTGTCAACTCTGGAGCAATACAGATTTCTCTTTTTTCAACAAGTAAAGCCTGGCCAGGTGGCTCAGTGATAAAGAATCCGCCTGCCAATGTAAGAGATGTGTGTTCCATCCCTGGGTTGGGAAGATCCCCTGGAGAGGGAAACGGCAACCCACTCCACTGTTCTTGCCTGGAGAATCCCATGGACAGAGGAGCCTCATGGGCCACCGTCCATGGGGTCATGAAGAGTCGAACACGACTTAGCAACTGAACAACAAGTAAAGGCTGGTCACAGATTCCAGGCCACCCTGTTCAGAGTGAGTCTTCCCAGGGCCTAGTGAGAAGGTAATGGGGTGGGGGTTGATATGGCATCCTTGTTTCCCATCTACCTTCTAGATGTGGTTCCATACAGTACTCTCTGCCTGGGCTGAGCTGCACTTTCATCATTCATTCATTAATCATTTATCAAATATCTGCTACTGAGACACTGTGCTGGGCATAGGGAGACTCAGATGAATAATGCATGGCCTGTCTTCTAGAGCCTTTGTGATGGAGACCAGAAGTCCTTCCTGCCTAGGATCTCCCCAGCAGTGTGTAGCCCAGTGCCGGGCCCAGGGGTGGCTGGCTGTCACTGACATCTTGATCATAGCGGGGCCGTTCAGTCTACAGGAGCTGCCAGCATCTTCAGCGCTGTCCCTGGCATTCCTAGGGTAGAGTGTTCCCCAGGTCATGTTGTCCTGCAGAGCCGTGCAGGGATGTGGCTCCTTCCCTCCAATTTCTGATTCCAGGTAACATCAATTGTGTTCTCTCCCTGCCCATAAACTCAGGCTTTGGCATCTCATTAGTGCTGTCTGTGGGGACGAGGCAGCTCTGGGGGGTGGGGAGGGCTCCACCCCAGATCCTACTGCCTTGGCATCTCCTGGGAGCTTGTGAGGAATGCAGACTTTTGACCTTGCCCCAGATTGACTGGATTAGAATCTGCATTTTAATAAGACCCTCAGATGTGTCACAAGCATGTTCAAGTTTGAGCAGTGCTGTTTTGGGCCGGCTGACCTGAAAGCCCTCCCCCCTCAAGTGGAAAATGGAAGGTTGGTCTGCGGACAGGCCCACAGCTTGAACCTTCCAGGTATGGGGCCTCACCTCTTCCCACTGCTAAAGAGCTCCCTCCCCAAGAAAACTGGTCTTGCAGTAGTTGTTGTTCAGTTGCTAAGTATGTCTGACTCTTTGCGACCCCATGGACTGCAGCATGCCAGGTTTCCCTGTCCTTCATCTCAGTTTGTTCAAACTCATGTCCATAGAGTCAGTGATGCCATCCAACCACTTGTCCTTGCCCCCTTTTCCTCCTGCCTTCAATCTTTCCCAGCATCAGGGTCTTTTCCAAAGAGTCAGAGTTGACCAGATTCAAGTATTTGCAGATGATACCCACCTGGTAGGGCAAGAAATTTGATGGACTTAGCTGTGGGTCTTTAAGGCTCAGCACAGAGTAGGTGCTTAAATCATGTTTATTAAATTGCAACACATTCTTTGCGATTGGAACGCATCACAGTAAAAGGGTAAGAACAGACTAGGTTGGGCACTACTCTGAGAGGGAGTTTCCTGGCTTCTGTTCTAGCATAAGCCGATGCCTGCTGTTAAGAATGTTATGGAAGTGTCCCTTGCTTTGAGGGGGTCAGAGGATTCCAGAAGTCACTCCTCATAAAGCACCAAGACAAAGATAGCACATATATGGGACACGCATGACCATCTTCTCTTCCTACACTCTTGGTAGACATCAATAATTGATTGCAGTTGACTTTCTGGCATGACCTCAGAATCCTTTTCTACATTGCACCCTAGGGAGCCAATATCAATTGATCAGACACGACCCCATTTGAGGTCTTTGCCTCAGGCTGCTCCCCAGGAGCTGCCCTTTACAGATCAGGCCAGATGAGACAAGGAGGCCAGGCCAGTCCCCAGTGACGCCCACTGCTCCCAGCTTCCCACCCAATAAACTGCCCTCGCCAGATGTTTATAGTTGGAGGGGTGAAATACAGCCCCGGACCCAGTGCTTGCCCACACAACTCCCCTCCCTAGGGAACAAGATCACGTAAGTGGCCACCATGGTGGGCCTTTGTGCGACTTCTGGTGCTCTCCACCCTGTATAACTCTCTGACCCTCGCAGGCTCTGTCACCTGTCAAGTGGGAATGCCCCTCCACCCGTCATGCACTGTGGTATCCCAGAGTGTGCCCCCTGACCTCAGGATTTCAGTGGACCTGAGGGCGAGGCGGAGTCTAGGAAGCGCCCCCATGTGAGTGTTGACATTTCCTGCCTGGCTTGGTGCTCTCAGCTTGAGCCCTGAGAGTCCCTCCCTCTGCAGAGCCCTGCCCTGGCTTTGCTCTCCGGAGGGAGCCTGAGACCCCAGCACCCCTCTTCCACAGCCAGCGAGGCCTCTGACCAGTCCTGGAAGCAAGCCCCGCCAGAGCAATGGGGAATGGAATTCCCATGGCAGCTCTGAGATGGGACTGTAGCTGTTGCTTCTCCGGCTAAGGGAGGCCCCTGTAACCTGGGGCGCTGGGCTCCCTGCTGGCAGCAGGGCAGCACCTCTCCATGCACCCCGCCCCTCTCACCCACATCAGCGGGGATCAGTCATTGTCTGCAGCAGATTATTAGGTCTACCAATCATATTGGCTTCCGAGACATCTCCCCACACCGCCAACCCCACCACTGCCACCTTTTCCTTCTGCAGGCTAAGCCCAGGTCAGATATGAGGGCAGGTGTCCACGTTAAGTTTCGGCTGGAAGTGGCATCCCTTAGGCCCAGCTGAGTATGGGAACACACGTGCCAAAGTCCATGAGGTCAGGCACTCTGCGCTGTGAGCCGCTGTGTCATCAGTACGTAAGGGTGCAGTACACGCAGGCTGTCTTGACTCGGCTGCAGGCCTAGTCTCCGGGCACCAAGCTGTCCCAAGCGTACATGACTCCCACTTCCTGCCACTCTGCACCTAGAGATAGTCCAGGGACTCAGCCAAGTGACCTCAGCTCCCCACCCCTCCTGAGATACCTCTGGCTCCTGTCTGGCCTGAACCCTACAACGTTCTCATGAGCAGGAGGCCTCCATGTGCCTGGGTTTTGTAGCATTGTCATGAATTCCTTTCACCTAAACAGATTCCTGCTTGAGTCAGGCGCTAGCTACCCGGGTAACAGAAAGGCTGCCGTTGCTGTGTCTCTGCTACCCAGTGACAATGGCTGTTATTGAACCCTGGGTCAGCTCGGGGCCTGCATTAAAAAAAACACGTCTCACTGAATTCTGATGGCAACTTCAGATGCAGAAACTTTTATGTTTTTATCTTCAGTTGACAGATGAGGAAACAACGTCAGAGAGGTTATTAGCTTGCTGAGCCTAAGGCTCCACAAGAAATCCTTTGAAACCCAGACTCTGAACCACAATGGCTGAGGACGGGCTGGACAGAGGGCAGCCTGGGGTTCTGATGCAGGCAGGGCGGGCGCCTGCAGCTGATGGAAGGACTGCTGTGCAAACTGCCATGTCCTCTGTGAAGCCTTGGAGGCTCAGAGACACACCTGACCAACAGGTGGGCTGGGGCTGTGACTACATCCCGGAGCCTAGCAGCGTACCGCTTACATTCGCCCTGACTCAGGCCTCTCCTTCCGTGTGGACAACTGAGGACATGGGCTCTGTCCCCAGGCAGGTTCACCTGGCCAGGTGATCCAGAGATATGGATCCAGAACTGCCTGGGTGTAGAGGGGGAGGTAGCTTCTCAGGCCTAGGCCCAGATGACTATGCATTGAAGCTGTCTGCTCACTGAACTGCCCCAATGTCACCCGCTCCCAGAGCACAGTGGCTGGGCTCGGGGCCTAGAATAATGACTCCATCAAGCAGGGGTAGTGATGAATCTGTGCTGTCAGGGAGGCAGCAGAGACCTCCCATAGTGGGGGCGGAGACCTCCTGCTGGCCTTGTCCAAGGTCCTGAAGCAGCCGTGGTGGGGCTTACCTGGTAACTCAGCTGGTAAAGAATCCGCCTACAATGCAGGAGACTTGGGTTCGATTTCTGGGTCAGGAAAATCCCCTGGAAGAGGGCATGGCTACCCACTCCAGTATTCTTGCCTAGAGAATCCCCATGGAAAAAGGAGCCTGGCAGGCTATGGTCCATGGGGTTGCAAAGTCAGACACGCCTAAGTGTGCTTGGCCACTCTGGCAAAAAAGACTACCAAAATACCTCTTTTGACACCGAGTACAGCCCAAACTGCGGCGACAGAGGTAGAAACCTAGCCAGGGACGGAGGGAGGGGCGTCGGGAACCTTTGGGTATGCTGACCTTCTGAGTATGGTTTCAGGGATGTATAGACCTGTATTTCAGGGATGTAAATACCCATGAACTGTACACTTAAGTGTGTGCACACCTTACTCTAAGTTATATCTCAGCTTGAAGTTACCCAGGGACTGTGAAGTCAGGTGTCTTATGCAGGCTTTTTCCTGGTGGCGGTGGGAGCCTTAGCTGGTCTTTGGTTTTGTGGCTGTGCAAAACCCTGGAATCCAGGCAGGCAGCCTTCCCTACTCCATGCATTGCCTTCACTGGACCCACTCTCCACCACTTCATTCTTGAAAAGCCTTCTATAGCTTTCCCTGGCAGAGGCAAATGCTCCTTTTTGAGGTTTCTCCCACCATGATGCCACCTACCTTTCAGGAACAAATTCAGCTTTCCCTCTTTTGAGCTCCCATGCCACCTCATTAATAACATCTATGAATCTACCTCCCCAACCAAGACCTGGGACATTTCCCGGTAGCTTACATCTCAGACATCCTTCTTCATCCCACCACTGGGGTTCCCTGCCCCCTCTGGAAGTGACCACTATCCAGACTTCTGCTTCTCATTCCTTTGGCTTGGTGTTTTGTTTTATTATGTAACATCAAAGGTGTCAGTGTGTCCCAGACTGCTGCATTTACGCTGGTGGTCCAAATGGAAGAAGCGTCCCTTTACACTCTTAAAAACATCCCATAAATCTTATGATCACTTAACATACTCACCCATGTAAGCAACGTATTACTTGAGTTTTGAACTTTAGAATAATGGCATCATATGGTAGGAAGTCCTCTGAGAAGTGCTTGCTTTACTGTTTTCGAAGTTTATCCGTGTTGTTGTTACCACAATACATTCACTTTCATTGAATAATACTCAGTGGTGCGCATATGCCTTGGCGGTGTCTGTTGTGCCCAGTGATTTGAAGTAGGAACAAAACTGCAGTGAGCACTCCTGCACATGACTCCTGGTGGGGGTTCTCACTTGTGCAAGCAGCCCCTGGCCCCACACCAGGAGGGAACAGCTGGCACACAGGTGTGCACTCGGTCAACCTGATGAGGAAACACCACAGCACCTGAAGTTAGCCAAGTCTATCACCCAGGACCTACTGTCCCTAGACTGTAAGCCCCACACGGCCAGGGCTTAGTACTCTTTCTATCCTAGCCCTTAAAACAGTGCCTGGAACTGGCAGGTGCTCAGTAGATGCTGAAGGCCTAGATGTTCAGGGGGCTCTGGACAGCTTCCCTTCTGAGAAAACGACTCAGACACTGATGCTGGCAGGGCACGTGAGCAGGAACTGTGTGCAAGCAGCAAGCAGTAGATGTTATGAACGCGCTGCAGTTAGAAGTGCTCCGGGCCCCTGGCCTCCCTCAGCTGGGCTGGGTTCCCAGCTTGCCCCCAGGCCTCTGATAGCCAGGCCCACTGGGACAGGCACCCAGCAAGGTGAAAGCCACAATGTAGAGAAAAATCACAGGCCGGGGTCACGGGACTTGTTTTCTATTTCTGGCCCTGCCATTAATAAACTGGGTGACCTTGGGTGAGTTAGTCTGTCTCCTTTCTCATCTTATGAGTTTGGACAGTGACAGCTAATTCTTGAACTTGAGAACTCAGAGTCACCTAGGAAGCTCGTCAAAAGTGCAGATTCCCAGGCCTTGGCCCACAGGAATTGAGGACTGGATGAGAAGTGATACATGTGTATTTACCTGAGAGTGAATTAAAGAAAGAGAGAAACGCTTATCGATGGTGAAAGGATAGCACACACAGATTAATAACAAGGTATACACCCCACCCCCAGTAATGCTACCTACAGGCAGGTAACCTCTTTACATGATCTATTTCAGATCTTCTGTTGGTTACCATCTTATTGTTAAACAATAGGCCAGTTCTTTGTTTTATCAACTTCAAATGTTACACCGTTACTCACTGTCTTCCTGGGATGAGAGATGAGGCTTGAGCTCGCTCACCCCACCCTCATTCCAATAGAGTTCTGGCATTATTCTTGGAAGCTGCATTTTAGCAAGCAACCCGGGTGACTCTGAGATCGCTGGTCCGCCAGCCACACTTAAGAGAAGCATTGGCCTGGTGCGACGTCTAGGTAGAGACACCGAATTTCCTCCCAACATCTCTCAAACCCCTGTTTTTCTGCTTGGCTTCTAGAATTTGCTAATAGAACCTTTCCCCACAACTGAGGGCTCTGAGAGGCTAGGCATGGGAGCCACACTGGCAACCACACTGCTCTGGGTTCACGGTGGGTGGACCGGTCCTGCCCTGCCATCCTGTTCTTCTTTCTTTAACGTGTCGCCTCCCGTTCCCCCAGTTGCATAATGAGGATGAGCAGATTTCCCTTTGGGAACTGGCAGAGCTCTGGCTCTAGCAGATTGCTGAGCATCTGACTCCTTTATAACCACCAAAGAGTGGTATCTTCAGACAACAGAGCGTACAGAAATGAGATGCACACACCACAGCTATCCGGGATGAACCTCCCGGATGAGCTGAGTGAGAAAAGGCAGGCACATGAGGACACGTACTGCAGGACTCCACTTACATAAAAAATCAAAACCAGGCAAAACCCAAAAAACAAACATGCAACGACACAGTCAAAACTCACCCACTGGGATGAAACAGAGGGATGCCTTTGGGGAGATAGTGACTGAAGGGCAAGCTTACGAGGGGCTGGTGAGGTTCTAGGTTGTGTGTGCTTATATTGCTGTGTTCACTTTGTGAAAATCTGAGCTGCACAGTGATAATCTGAAAGTGTATTTCAATAAAGAGAGAAGAAAAACCATGTGGTTCTCCTTCCTCTCCCCTAAACAAGCCCTTCCTTCGGACAGGCCCAAGTAGGCAGTGTGTGTGTGTCAGTTGCTCAGTCGTGTCTGACTCTTGCAACCCCACGGACTGCAGCCTTCCAGGCTCCTCTGTCCATGGAATTCTCCAGGCAAGAATACTGGAGTGGGTTGCCATTCCCTTCTTCATGGGATCTTCCTGACCCAGGGATTGAACCCAGGTCTCCTGCATCGCAGGCAGATTCTTTACCATCTGAGCCACCAGGGAAACCAGAGATAGGTCTTGTCTTTGCGGCACAGTGTGAGGTAGGGGAGGGATGTGAATGCTGCTGGTTGTGATGCCTCCCAGACTTCCAGCCTGGCTCCCCGCAGAGTGGGCAACCTGCTGGGTCAAGGAAGAGGCTGGTGATGAGGCCCAAGCATGTTCCCTGGGAAAGCTGACAAGATCCTAGCCAACCAGGACTCATGTGCCATCTTCCCCACACGCTAGCAGCCAAGCTGCCCAGGGGAAGGGTGGTGTATGGGCCCCCAGCCCGCCTCCCCAGGCTGCTGGCCAACCCACTGTAAATATTATTACACTCCTACGCATCTGAAGGACGTTAATTATTAAAACACATGCCACCCAGGGTAGTACACTGTAATTAGGTTCAAATTAAATTAGCATCCTCTTGTAATTAGGACATCAATAACCACTCTTGAGGCACCAGTTCTCTAGCCCCTCCCTGTTGCTTCCCAACATGGGATAAAGCAGGAAAAGGGGTCCATTGCCTCTCTTCCTGGGACGCAGAAATAATCAAACCAATAAATAAAGTGGAGGCAGTTGTGTGAACCCTTTCTCCACTATCTGCCTGCCCGCCCTACTGGTCCTGTCCACTGGCAGGGAGGAGGCGGGTGAGGGTTACTGGGCAGGGGTCTTGGGCGTCAGGACTTCTTCCCAGTAGGTACCTAAACCCTGGAGTCTGCAGGATCAGTCCTGAGTCTGGGAAACTTCCCAGCCTGCCCGGATTGGCAGTGCCGCTCTCCTGCCATCCATCAGTCTGACTCCGCCCTCCTCCTCCTCTGTGACGCCTCCCTAAACACTAGGCGAGGGCCTCAGCCTTGTCCTGGGGTGAGACCACTGCTGAGGCTTGTTACTGGGGTTTCAGCATCTGCTGCCTCCTGGGCATCTAGACTGCACGCCGAGAGCCGGTGGAGGTAGCCTTGGCACTCAGCAGACCCGCGGCTGTGCCTTAACCTGTGTTTGGTGGATGGATGGATGACAGGTGCTCAAATATCTATTGCTCAACTAGGAAGGTGGATGGGGAGGCAGAGCTTATGAGCCAACATCAGGGAGCATATTTTGCAACTCTAGCAGGAGAAGGACCTTGGAGATGGTTTTTTTCTTTTTTGGTGCTATTGCGCAAGTGCTGATGCTGGCTGGCCTCAACGGGGAATGTAAAGAAAATATGCCAAGGCACCCGCACACTCTGAGCGCCTCCTTAAATTCTGTACTTTAGGCGCTTGGCTCACTTCACCCTAGCCTCAGCCCTGCCTGGCCAGGTCAGACCTCAGGAACTCAACTGACATGATAAAGAGAACACTGAGCTGGGGCCAAAACCAGAAGCAGCAGGGCCTCCGGCCTGGTGAATACTCTGACCTTTGTCTAAATTAGCCTTGGAGCAAGAAAGTAAGAAGGGGGCAGACTCAGGCATCACTTCAGCTGGAGAACCGTGGAGGGTTTATCCTTGGGCGCAGATGTAACCAAGGAAACTGTTAAGACAGAGACATGATTTCAGACCCTTTCACTAAAAGAGGGGGCTGGCATTTTGCCCCTTTGCCAACTGTGTTCAAGTGAATACACAGTGACTACCTCCGGGCCCCACCAGAAGGGAGCGAAATGGGTGAAACGGCATTCTCTTCTCTCTGACCAGTCTCCTCGATGGATAAAAGTGAGAGACTATGGTGAGAGTGGGCCTGCCTGTAGGGGTTAGAACAGCTTCTCTAGGAGCAAGGAAGGACAGAGGGCAGACTTCATCACCTGCGTTCCTGCAGGCTTCTCGGGCCCCCACTGGGGCTGTCCAGAGCCATGGGAAATGGTTTACTGGACTGTGAAGAGGTTTGACCCGAGGATCAAAGACACTCCAACCCAGAGAGACAGCAGGCAGAGCCCATAAGTCCTGCAGGGAGGAGGGGGAAGAGGTTCCGGCTGCAGTATAGCATGTGACAGCCCTCCCCACCCGACCCTTGGTTCTTCTCTCTTGCCTCTCCCCTTAACTGGAGTCAGCCCAAGTAGAGGGAGGCAGGAGTCCTGGGCAGAACCCCACATGAGCCCTGGGCCTGAATAAGTGAGTATGGGGCAGAATTGCCAGGAGCCAGAATTTTCTGGGGACCCTGACCTCATTGAGGGATGAGAGCCGGCCAGCCAGGCCCCACAAAGCATCCCCCACCCCCCCACAAAGTTATCTCCTTTGACTTTCCCCAAAGACTTGACTTAATACACGGCAGCTTGAAGCATCATCCCAGATCAGAACGTGGGGTGGAAAAGGGGGGCTGCCAAGAAGACAGGCCACCACGTGAGTACATGACTAGGAAGGTCAGGGCCACAGGGATGGGGCGCTGGAGTCTGGGGGAACAGGCAGGTTCCCCGGACTCCACGGGTGCTGGAGTGATGAGCTCCACAACACGTGCACACCTGCTTTCTCACCCTGAGAAGCACGGGGGCATCTCACCACACACACCGCAGCAGCCACTCTTAGGGTGCCCCCTTGGGGCCTAGGAGTAGCCTGGGGTTGCGGGCACCCTGTCAAGTCAAACAGAGCCAGAGCTAACCTGGAGAGACTGGCTCACCTCAGCCCAGGCCTCGACCCCTCTTGGAGCCCCTCATTCTCCAGTGGACACTGGAGGGATCCGGGTGGACCAGGGGCCTCAACCTCAGTGCACTAGGCCAGTCTGTCTGGGCATTAGGCTTTCCTTTCGCTGCAGCAGGAAGCCAGAACTCACCTCACTTCTCTCAGCGAGACCCTACTGGTCCCTTGGTGGGTGCGGGTGGGTCCGGCCAAAGGACAGGCCCAGCAACCTCTTGCCTGGGCACCGTATGCTGAGCTGCTGAGGTTCTTGAGAGCAGTCACGTGCAAGTGAGTCAAAAGAGAAGTCCTGCAGGCTTCTGCACGACGGCCATGGAGCCAGGTACGCCCAGCAGGCTCCGGGAGTTGCTCCAGAGCTCTGCCCTGATTCCTGTGACTGGCTGCTTTCAGGGAGCGTGGTCAGGCACACTTGGGGGTCATTTGAGTGCCAGGTCACCTCCTGGCTGGACCTGTTGAGATTCTGGGCTCTGGGCTCCACCATCACCAATAAAAGCTGCAGACAGCATGTACTATTTTATTGGGCCTCAAAAGCTTTAAATACAGAAATAGGGAGGGCTGGGCAAAGGGGCAGATGTGGACACGCTGGCATTTGAGAGTGACGTATCAGAAAAACCACATAATCAACAGCTGGACAGAGAGCCGGGGAGAAGGGCGGTCTGAGGTGGACGTGGGGTGCTGGGGCCAGGATTAAGCCCCCCGTTAGGACAGAGTCTTTCATGTTTCTTCCTGATTTGAGGACAATTGAAAAAAAAAAAAAGAACAAAAAACCCCACAAACCTCCAAATAGAAACAAAATCAGCTGGGAGAGACAGCGGAGGGCAGTGCCTGTCCTCTTGGAAGACAACGCCTGCCCCCTGAAAGCTGTGGTGGGGGGGCTCTTCCCACCCCCTGCCCAGATGCTGCCCTACGAGACATTCCCAGACACTGAAGCAAAGCTGGACCCAATCTACGCCCCGATTTGAGGTCTGGAGCTGAAAACACCCTCCCGGCAGAGGAAGGGGTGCTGGCGTGAGCGGTGCTGGGGGTCAGACCCGGTGGGTCTTTAGCGGCTGTAGCCAAACTCATCTGCGTCGTCGGCTCGGAAGTCTCCATAGCGCCACAGGTTCAGCTGTGAGAAAACAGCAAAAGGCTCGTCAGGGAAGGCGGGACGGGCTGGAACCCAGATGGCCAAGGCCCCTCTCCCAGCACCCTCTGGGGCTTCTGAGGCAAAAACTCACCCTGGCGCTCTTGGCTGACTCCTGGGCGTTCAGGTATTCTGTGATCTGGGGGGGACAAGAAAACAACAGGATGGATGGTCAAGGTAGGGGTACTTGCAGCTGGGCAGCCAGAGGGGCCTGGCAGAGGCCCAGGTCAGGTCACATCGCTCCCCTGCTCAAGGGGTTCCCAGCTCCCTCCAAGGAAAATCCAAGTGCAGAGTTGCTGTCTTCTTGCTGTTTCCAGACTCTGCTGGCTGTTCCAATCACCTGAAACATGCTTCTCTCTCCTGTCCACCTGGCTACCTATCCTGCCTGCTCAAGCCTCTGGTTAAGAGTTCACCTTCTTAATGAGACCCCATATGATCCCCTTTTGAAAATTATGACCACCCCCCACATTCCTGATTCCCTTTACTTGTACTTTCTCTTTTCCATCACACTTATCGTCTAATGTCTAATTTTGTTGACTTTTTTATTCTTTGTCTCATGTTGGAATGCAAGTTCCATGGGGCAGGAATGTTGTCTCTTATTCAGAGATTTGCAGATCCTCAGTAAACATTTACTGAAAGAATGAGTAAGTGAATAAACAAACACATTAGGTGTTTCTTAACACTGTATTCTTGCCCGGAATATCCCATGAACAGAGGAGCCTGGTGGGCTGCAGTCCATAGAGTTGCAGGGTTGGACACGACTGAAGCGACTTAGTGCTCACACAGACACCAGAAGCGTTACGGATAGTTCCATATGGGGGACATTAAGATCTCCAGGTTTATAGTGAAACTTAAGCTAACTCCTAGGAGTGATCCAAGAAACTGCAGGGAGACTAGGGGTCAGGCCCATCCTGTCCAGACAAGACACAGGAGTGATCCACAGTGAAGTCTTGTTCCAAATGAATTATCAACCTGCATAAGCAGAGCTACAGACCCACCAACCACCATTCTGCATGTGGGGAGAGAAGGGCAAAAGAGCAGGGAGAAGGAAGAAGCAAGGCCTAGTGGAGAGAGAAGAATGTTGGTTTCAACCCTGCTGCTTGAGTCCCTCCAGCCCAAGAGGGTGGGGGAGCTGGGTGCTGCAGAAGGGCATGGGGGCTTCCCACCAGCCTGGCCTGTCCCTAGAGGCTGGCCTGTCGTGGGGAGAGGCTGGGGAACTGGGATGGGAACACTGCTGAGTGGGAGAAGCCTGGCTCTAACGATCTCCCACTGAGCTGCACAAGGTGGTCCCCCCGCTGGCAGGCCCCATCCTGGTGGTCCGAGTAGTCAGGCTGGTTGTGCTCTCCTCACTTCATGAACGAGAGACGCAAGTGTCCAGTGGTTGACCCCCAGGGCCAGAAGTTTCACCAAGGAGCGAGGCGGGACTCAGGCCCAGCTCCCCACAGGCTGGAGGAGGTTGTGGCAGTCTTCTGGGTAAGTGGCTCAGGCGGCACTGAGTGCTGGGAGCTGCTGATGGACTGGAGAGGAGGACCTGAGAGACAGCATGCCGGGCTGTGACCCTCTCTGTGCCACTCCGGCACAGCTTCCTGGCCTGTCACTGGGGGGGATGGGCAAAGGGAAACTTTCTACTCCAGTTTGCAGCTGCAGTTTTCAGCCAAACCGGCAGCCTATTAATTTGGGAAGTAATTAACTTAAAAAAAAAAAACCCAACAAACCGAAATCCATTATCTTTCCCCTGCAGGAGCAGCAGGATGGTGGGTCCCTGCTCCCTCACTGGCTCCTGGGGGCACCCACTCTCCTCTGGGTCGCCAGGGGCTGCTCCACCCCCACAGCACAGACCATTTTTGTCCCGCCCCCCCACAGCACATACCACTTTCTGGAACTGCTTCTCCTTGCGCACCTCCACCATGACCAGCCCCTCCTTCACCAAGCCCAGCCCCACGTCCCCCTTGGAGTCAGCGAACTGCAGGGTGACGTGCGGGCAGCCGGCGCTCAGGTGCTCCACGTTGAGCAGGCACTGCGTGTTCTGGATGTCCCGCACCACGCTGTCCACTGCGTCGGTCCGGGCATCCTCCTGCGGCGGGCACAGACCCAGATCAGCGCGAGAGGCTGGTGCCAGCCAAGAGCTGCGAGGGCCCCAGGTCCCGGACCTCCAGGAAGTCTGCCTAGACGTGCCAGCATCACCTCACTACCGGCTCAGCTCAGACCCCTCCCATCTACGATACAAATAACAACCTCCCTGCCAGGGCAGACAAGGGCCCAACTCACCTCCTGCCACTGCCTGCAGCTGGTAGACTAGTCTTCACCTAGTGTGCCCTGTTCCATCAGGCTCCCCTCCCCAACCCTGCGCACGGCTCCTCAAGAGCCGACTCAGATGCGCCAAGGCCCTCTGGCCTTGACTGGGATCTCCCTGGCCACGGCCCTCTCCCCCGTCATCACTGTCTCCACTCACTCCCATCAGCCAGGACGGCCCCAGCGGAGGATTTCTGGCAGAGGTGTGACCCGGACAAATCTATTTGGGGACAGTCACTTCTGGTGGCACCGTCTGAGACTGGAAGGAGTATTGGGAGACAACTGCAGCCCAGAGCCTAGCAGGCTAGAGGCAGAGGCCTCAAGCGGGGGCCATGGTGGGGGTGCTGCCCCGTGAGAGTGGGGG
>SJXQ01003498.1:702221-719187 GCA_006408695.1 Aepyceros melampus
CGTGTGGTCAGCAGAGGGGAGGTGAAGGGTTCAGGAAGTGAAGTCAGAAAGGATGCCAGGAAAGGGGCTCTGGGGAGGGGGGACCACTGAGGGGGGCAGGTGAGTGTGGGGGCCATGTTGCATCATGCTGGTCTGAGCCCCTGGAGGGCAGAGGTGGGGGTGGGGGAACTTCCAGTCCAGTAGCTCCCAAACTCTGAGGCGTCTGGAACAACTGGGGATCTTCCTGGGAACGGAAGGTGCCAGAGTACCCATCGCCCACCCATCAGGATGTGCTCTAAGGGTCCCAGGGAAAGGGAATCAAAACTCAAGACTCCCAGCGACTCCCATGCACGCCAGGCGTGTGAGATCCTTGGCCCTGTGGTGGTGTCCAGCCCCCATTTCCTTCCCTCACACCCCCTGTGAGGGTCACTGGGCTCCCCAGGCCCTCCTGCCGTCACAGGGCTGCGGGTGCTCCCGAGGCTCCCCAAGCGACGGGCTGCGGAGGGGAGGGCCGCCGCTATGTGAGGGCGGCCGTCCTCTGCACCTCAAGGAGGGTGCCCTGACCCCAGCTCCACCCTTCCCTCCCGCTCCCTCCCCCAGCCCTGCACTGTCAGGCTGCAGTGCTCAGAAGCTGATGCAGGGTGACAGCGCGTCAAGTCCAATCCGGCCAGGAGATTATCCCAGTAGTGAGGCCTGTCGGAGCAGGGGCGGCGGAAAGGGGCTAGGGAGTCTGGGGGACGGGACCACACATTGGGTCCCTCAGACACACACACACAGGACTCGGGCGGGCAGTGACAGAAGTTATTAGTACAAACCTTATAGGCTCACAAGGGGCCACACTAAACATTACCCAGGTGGGCAAACAGTAGAAACAGTGTCAGACTTTATTTTTTGGGCTCCAAAATCACTACAGATGGTGACTGCAGCCATGAAATTAAAAGACGCTTACTCCTTGGAAGAAAAGTTATGACCAACCTAGATGGTATATTCAAAAGCAGAGACATTACTTTGCCGACTAAGGTCTGTCTAGTCAAGGCTATGGTTTTCCTGTGGTCATGTATGGATGTGAGAGTTGGACTGTGAAGAAGGCTGAGCGCCGAAGAATTGATGCTCTTGAACTGTGGTGTTGGAGAAGACTCTTGAGAGTCCCTTGGACTGCAAGGAGATCCAACCAGTCCATTCTGAAGCAGATCAACCCTGGGATTTCTTTGGAAGGAATGATGCTAAAACAGAAGCTCCAGTACTTTGGCCACCTCTTGCGAAGAGCTGACTCATTGGAAAAGACCCTGATGCTGGGAGGGATTGGGGGCAGGAGAAGAAGGGGACAGCCGAGGATGATATGGCTGGATGGCATCACGGACTCAATGGACGTGAGTCTGGGTGAACTCCGGGAGTTGGTGATGGACAGGGAGGCCTGGCATGCTGCGATTCATGGGGTCACAGAGAGTCGGACATGACTGAGCGACTGAACTGAACTGAACTGAGGTCATCTAATCCTCACAACCTTTTCAAAAGGGATCAACATTACCCCCAATTTTACAAACGAAGAAACCGAGGCACACAGGCTTGCTAGACGCAGCAGAACCAGGACTTGAACACAGGGAGCTGGGCCCTAGAGCCCTTTAAGGGGAATTTCGGCATCTCCTGGGCCCCTGAACACAAAAGGCAGTGATGAGCAGTGGGAAAAGTCATAGGTGGGAGTTGTGGACTCCGGTCCTTTCATTTTCCCCTTTAATTTGCTGTGTGACCTCAGTCAAGTCACATGCCTTCCCTGAGTCTCCTTTTCTTCCCCTGCAAGAGGTGGTAGTTGGACCACGTGACCCTTCTGCTACACAGACTCCTGGCGCATGGTGGAGCGGTGTACCAAGAAACATATGCAAGCTGGAATTACTGAACCACTTTGGGCCACTCCCGTGAAACCATGTTCCTGCCTCTAATGTGGCATGAGTGTGTGTTCTTCCACTGGAAGGAGAGGCCTGGGCCCCGGGAACTGGAATGAGCAGAGGGACTTTCTGAGCCTGGTGGGGAGGCTGGCTGGGCGTGGCGGAGGCGTTGCCGGCGGCATCCCGGCCCAGCGTCTGTGCTGTGTGCCAGTCCCAGCAGCACCACTCTCCAGACTGTGCCCCTGCGTCTGCAGACCAAGTCAGGGCCTCCCTCCGCTCCTGCTCCCTGCCTTTCCCAGGCCCCTGCGCTGGCTCCTGAGCCGGCCCCCATCCTAACCCCACCCCATCTACCTCGGCTGCAGGGGAGGGAGGCTCCTCTGCCTTGTGGACAGAATGGGAACAGACTGACAGGCTGAGAGTAGAAACTCAAGCCAAGGTGCCTCAGGCGACAGTGTCAGGCTTCCTCCTAGAGAGAGACGGTGGGGCGTCTTCCCTGGCAGGTTCAGGGGCCAGCAGGGTGGAGGTCAGGGATGATGCAGACAGAGCCTCGGGGTGGCCCTCGGGCCCCTTTCCTACCAGGAGGCAGAGACAGGCCAGTCCTATGGGGTCCCACAGCTCATGGGGCAGCGGCAGGCGGCGAGCAGAGGACATTGGAAGCCTGAGGCTGCCCAAGGCCAGAAGAGGCGGAGCTGCTCCTCAGACGGAGCGCTCCATTTCTGAGAGGGCAGGCTTGGCCCTCAGTCACAGAGCCCTGCAGGGCCCCTGCAGAAGCTCGTCAGTGTGGCCCAGTCAGGTGGCTTTCTAGTGGGAAGGAGTCAGTCAGCTGGAGGGCAGGTCCCCACCCTCAGAACAAGGGCAAGCTGGGCCCACACCGACTGCGGTTGTCCCTCTGCAGAACCTGGGCAAGGAGGGGCTCACACGTCAGCCAGACACCCTCTGTGACCCCTTGGTGGCCCTGGCTACAGATCCCGGGGGGCAGTGGGCAGGGAGCCCCCTCCCTCCTCTGCTCCGCACTGCTGGGTCAGCCACTTCCTGTCCTGCTCAGATCCCCTGCACCCCGGGGCCATCTTAGTGGCAGAGGAGAGGGAGTCTCTTCTGTCCTCACCTTGCTCCACCCCCTGCCCCACCGCCTTCCCTGCACTTCCTCCCGGGGGAGGCCCAGGTCCTCCTCCTGGCAGGCTGCGGGCCATGTGGACCGAGGTTCACTGCATGGAACCTTTCCTTTCTAAATCCTATGTAATACCGCTGCTCAGGAGGCTCTGGAGGTGGGGCTGGCGTGCGGCCAGGGTAGTGGAGGCCTGCAAGCCCGCAGTGGGGAAGCTAAGCTCAATAAAAGCCAATCGATGGCCAATCCAGGCCTGTCAAGAGCCCTGTCAAGGTACGAGTGGGGCAGGGGGTATGAGGGACAGATAGCTGCCATCTGAGGCTCCCTCTCTGGCCCTTAGACCTGCCCAGGATCCCGAGAGGAGGGGGAGGGGGAATCCTGCAACCAGCTTCCTACAGACTGGCCTCTTCACTAAGGAGAGGAGACGGCAAGGCGCAGGGGGGATCAGGCCTTGCAGGGAGGCAGCTAAATTCTCAGAGTGGGGAACACAGCATTGTTGGAGCTCCTCATTCAGACCTGCTCTCATGCACATAATCACACCCACCCAAGACTTCTGTGTGCCCCTGGTCTCACAAAATCTCTCGTTATTAGCTTCCTCAGCCCACAGGGACCTTGATGATCTCTTAAACAGATGCGTCTGTCTCTCGACAGCTAAGGCAGCTCTCACGGGGTCACCGGCGGGGCAGGCTGGGGATCCTGGGGAAAGCTCAGGTACCAAGTTTACTGCTCCCCAGCTGACCCCCAGATTCTCCCGTCTGAGTCCAGCTAACTCAGAGGGCTGCTGCAAGGCTCTGCCCACGCTGTTCCCAGAAAGCAGCCCCACCAGGAGGAGGGAGGTCAGGCTAGATTCCCCCAGGCCTCAAGGAGGCGGGCGGGCCCTCGCACTGAGAGTGGTGTGCTGCATTTTAATTGGACTGGAATAAAAGCACGCAGCCTGTGTAAGTAATTAATCACTGGTAATTACTCCTCAGCACCATCACGTGGCACCAGAGAAATGATGACTTGGGCTCTTCCAGACAAATCCACTGTGTAGTAAATAGTGATGCCTGGCTCAGCACCTAAGCAAGGGGCCACGCTTTGGCCAGACTCCCTTCTCTGTCCTCTCCTTGGTCCCTCTGGGGCTCTACTCTGAGACGGCAGAAGGCTACTCAGATCTGAAGAGATGGCTTCCAGGCTCAGGTGCCGAACAGCCAGGGAGCAGGGCCAGGGGGCAGAGACACTTTTAGAATCTGGGCCTTAGAGGCGGGCGCTTGCTGAACTGTCCTGCAGCTGTTAACTGGTTCAACCTTTGTACCACCTCTCCTCTTCCCTACAGTGAGCAGAGGACACAGGGGGTGTCAGTCTTAAGTTCAGCTGTAACAGAGAGGAAGCCCAGGAGGAAGTGCCTCTGCTGTAGGAGCCGAGGCTGCCTGCTTCCTCATCACTCTAGAAGACAGGCTATAATGGGAGCTGTAATGGAAGCAGAACTGGGACAGAAGTGGAATCCTCCCCAGAGGCCCCATGGTGGCCTGCTCGCCCTCCAAGACGTGGGCGGTCTCTTCCGTCTGTCTTGGCCTTTGGAGCCACCTCTCCCTGGAGTCCTTCCAGCTCTAGTAGGGTCGATCACCTGTCCTAATCCCTAGGGGATGAGACTAAGAGACACAGAGATCCCAGAAGTCCTCCGGCGCCTGGCCCCTGGGGGAAGTGTGATCCTCTCTCAGAGGAGAGGTGGGAGGAGCCGGAGGCTTCTGGGCCCCGGGGCCCCCCACTCCTTTTGGCAGGTGTCTGGGCCTTGGCTCTGAGAGGCGAGTTGTAAGCCAGATGGTTGCCCCATGGGGAAGGAAACATTTATTCCTGGAACAAATTTATGGCTCAGCACGGCTGTCCCATGAAATCCTCCTCAAGCTCCGAGAAGCCCTGACAAATTGGTGGCCGGCTGATTTATCCCCATTATCGGGGCTGAGCCGTAAGTCAGTGGCGACAGGCTGTGGGGGTAGGGGCAGGGGGCTGCCGAGCCCGGCTCCCATCACCAAACCGCTGGGTTCCTTAATCGTCCATTTGTTTCCAAAAGCTGCTTTCCGACCCACCCCCCTTGTCTCTTCAATGCAGTGTCTGCACAGACTGATGGGCTGTAAATCTGCTGTCCTAACAGCTTTATGCATCTCTGGGGCAGCTTCCAAAATGGGCTTCCCTGCAGGGCAATGTGAAGGAAATTCAGACATGGGCTGCAGGCCACCCGGCCCCTCCGAGAGCACTGGAGGGTCAGGGCGGGGGAAGAAGGCCTCTGGTCTCGGGTGACCCTGGGCTCCAAGGTCACTGTCTAGGCAGCTTCTGGTGCCAGGCCCACTGGAGCCGGGGTGATGGACAGGGGCGCTCAGAGAGGGCCCGGGGCCCGCCTCAGCGTGAGGTTGCTGACGTGGGGTCTGAGACCAACACCAGCCGGAGTCACTCCGTCGATGGGGGACAGAAGCCTCTGTGTGCTGTATGGAGGCAGCAGTGCTGGTGTGGAGGGAAGGGAGGGCAAGAGAGGGCAGCCGCTCCTTCCCCGCCCGGCCCCGTTCCACAGCCTACCTTCTCCTTCTTCTGCTTGGCGGCCTCCTCAGCAGACAGCAGGGATTTGTAGTAGGCGCTGCGCTCGGCGGTGAAGTGGACCTTGGAGAGCGCGTGCTCCACCAGCAAGACGGACAGGTTGGCGCCGTCGATGTGCAGCCAGCCGATGAAGTTGCCGGCCTTGTCCATGCTCTCCACCTCCACTTCTACCTAGGGAGCAGAAACGGGGGTGTCAGCTAGCAGCGGGAGCCTGGGGTGGGCAGGGGAGGAGAGAGGCCCCGGGGCCACTGCCATCACGGTCACTCCACGGGCAGGAACAGCTGGAACGGTGAGTCAGAGCGTGAGCTGGTGAGAGCCTCTGAGAGCCCTTCACCTCAGTGCTGTGAGCTGGTCTATCTTTTCAGCTTCTTGCACCCCAGAATCACCACTGATAGATATGTCACTGACAAAGCAACTTCAGAACTCTTCTCTCCTCAAATCCCCTCCCCTTTCTCTTGGCAGAGAGCTACCAAGTGAGCTGTGTGCGTGTGTGTGTGTGTGTGTGTGTGCACACAGCTAAAGGTCAGGGGTGGGTCAGGCAACACCCACTCCTCTTCAGCACCCCCTGAGCCCCAGCTCTGCTAGAAAGACAGGCAACCTTGGGTGGAAATGGAGAGCAAGGCAATCCCCAAGGAGGGGAGAACCTGTGTTCTTCCTGGAAGAGCTGAATGAAGTCATGCTTAATGACGGCAATAAAAGCAGCGGGATGAGAGCCAGGTGAGAAGAGGGAAGGGGACAGGTAGGCAGAAAGTACACTGATGTGCAGGGGCAGTTAGGGGCTGATTCCAGCTGGAGGGGTTACCCCTTTGTAGGGGTGTGCTCACCGCCATCAGCCCTGACTTTCGGGCCGAGCACACTTGGCTGATCCCCAGAGCCGGCAGGATCCCTGCAGAGCCCAGGGGCTCCCAGGCGGAGCTCCCCACCTGAGGGGTCCCTGAGGGCCAGGACCCCTGACCCAGCAAGGATGCCACTACCTCATGAAGGCAGTGGCCCAGGAGGAATTCCTTCTCGGCTTCTCTCCCAACCTCTTCCCCTGCTAAAGGGGCCTGTAAAAGCCTTCACTGCCAAACGTAAAAACTTGTATTCATTTAAACGGCTTCAAGCTCGATTAAGCAATAAAATGAGTGTCTAAATACCTGGGAGTTCTCTGAAGCCTGGGCAAGAGCCAGTGGCAGCTGCCGATGACATGAATAGGAAGGAGCCGGGGTCCCGCCTTCCTGGTCCTGCTCTTTGTCCCTGTTCTGCCCTCCCTCCATGCACCCATTTCCTTATAGGGAGTCGTGTCCCCAGCATCTCTCCTGGCAGAGTTAGGACTCTGCCAGGTGTTCTTCCTATTCGTGAACACCCTCCTTCTACACGAAGCCCCCCGTGACCCTTTCAGGTGGAATGCAAGTTCAACAATGCCTGAAGTGGGGGTATACTGTAGAAGGGGATACGAAGAGTTTATTAGAGCTAGGAAAAGAAGATATTATACCCATCCAATCCAACTTGATTTTGTTAGTGGGGAAACTGAGACACAGGGGCAGTGGGGCCAGAAAGGAGCAGAGCTGAGAGCAGAGGCCAGCCTGCCCTGCTTGCCTTCTTTCTCCACTGCCTCCTTGGCGCCTCCCCTCCTCTCCAGCCCTGTCTCAAGAGCATCCTTCCTCCAGTCACACCCTTGACCTCCCCCCCATCCCCTTCCCCACACTGTCCACTGGGTTAAGGCCGGCTCCCCCTACCATTCAGGACCCTGGTCCTTGCCCCTCCTTGGTGGAGCCAGGGTGGGAGTGGCGGACTCTGCTGGGTGGTGTCCACCCAACATGGGCACCACACTGCTGATAGCTGGAGGAAGGGAGGACCCGTAACTGTAGATGGCAAAATTGGTTTCCCCTTTCTCTAATCCTGGCAATTAATTCACTGGGAGGACCTGTGTGTATGGCAGAGAACAAGTGGGCAAAATGGTACACGATAAAGCACAAGTGCCTCAAGAGCTCGCCAGCCAGTAAATTCACTGGAGTGAGTAACAAACTGCCCGAAGAGCCCTCTGCCACCTTGCAAATGCCCTGGGTGCTGGAGCACTGGGCGTCCCGACGGTGGGAGGGCTAATGGTGCAGGAAGAGGCTGCAGGCTTGTGGGACTCAGACGAGAACACGGATGGAAGGAGAATGCATGGGAAAACCACTTGTTCATTTGCTGCACTTTATCAAGCATGCTAAGATCAAGCAACAGCTGATCCCAGACAACTTCTGGGAGGAGTGGAGGACTGCCTGCCTTGTGTTTGGGGGCTCATGAGACAATGGGTAGAATGGGGGTGCCGACACTGGCTCCTACCACCAATCCATGGGACTCCTTTGCATTTGGGGGCTCCCGAGACCCCTCCTCATGCCCAGCTGAAAACAAGTCAAACTGGTACAGTTCCCAGGCCCACGCCAGCGCCTCGTCTTCTTCCACTGTGTTCGTTGCCAGGTGTCCTTTTCCTAAAGCCAGGAAGCCTGCCCTGATCAAGTGCGAGACCTCTCTCCAGCCCCCAGGCTTGTGGTGGGCCGCTTCAGCTGTGACGAGAAGCCCGTGGCTTCCTCTCACACCAGGTTCCTGCAGTGGAGGTAAGAGCCTCTGAGACACGAGCTGCAGAGGCGGCCAGACAGGTACAATCCGTCTCTCCGCCAGGTGCCCAGGCTCACACTCTACTCGCCAACCTCTAGTTCACACCTCACCCTCTGAGGCCACAAACCAGATGCCGACCTCTCAAGGCTCCTGCGGGGCAGACGCCAGCGAGTGACTTAGCAGCCACACCTGGGGCCAACACCGCTGGGGAGCAGCCAGCTCTCTTGGCAGGTGAGCCCTGGCTTCACACGTACCCAGCCTCTCCCTGCCGGCAGTCGATATGCTAACTTGGGCTTGACGAGCCCCCGGGCCCAGCCGGCCGCAGAGGAAAGAAATCTCCGGCCTTGGGCTCCATGCTGCTGCCCAATCCATCTTGGGCTGTAGCGGGAGAGATAAAGCTGTCGCCTGTGGTCCCCGCTTCTCCTTTTATTACAGCTGCTGCCACCACAGTAATTTCTCAGTCAAACAATGGGGCTTTAGGGAAGGTAGGCTGGCCTTAGAGGAGGGTTGGGGCTGGGCCCATGTTGCTGCTGCGCCTAGGTCTCTGGGCTTCTGGCCTTGCTTGACATGCCCCAGCCTAGATGGGCAGAAGGTTCAGGGTGAAGTCTTGACTACACAGGGAGCAAACAGAGGGTGCAGTGGGCGCTCCCAGGTTGGTCTACATGTTCATCTTTCATCATGTCTCTCTCTCACACTCACTGCTGAGAATTTGTGACTTGACTATAAAATTACATGGGTCCATATCTGTGATGGGCCTCCCTGGTGGCTCAAGCAGTAAAGAATCTGCCTGCAATGCAGGAGACCCAGGCTCAATCTCTGGATCAGGAAGATCTTCTGGAGAAGGAAATGGTGACCCACTCCAGTTTTCTTGCCTGGAGAATTCCATGGACAGAGGGGCCTGGTGGGCTATAGTCCATGGGGTCACAAAGAGTTGGACAGGACTGAGCAACTAACGCTTTCAGCTTTTCATATCTGTAAAAGCTCCATTTCTCTATTCAACTTTAAGACTCAATCTTAAGACTCATCAAATTTCTGGTATTTTTCTAATTAAAAAGATATATACATACTCGCTCTCTCTAGTATCTGTGATACTTATCGCTTTATATAAAGTTACTATGAACAAGGAATTAGGGAATCCAGAACAACTGCCTCTTAGGGAAACACAGGGTTAGGTTCCTATAAGACTCCAGTTACATTTCTATCAACTTCTCAATACACAACCTGCTTCAATGATGGTTTCTGTTTAAAGACACCGTATTTAATACATATTGATGATTCATTAACAATGAACTCACAGCCAAGAGTGCTGTCACTCATGCCTGAATAAAGCTTATCTAACACATGGGTTTTTTCTCCTTAAGGCCCATCACAGCCGTCCTGCACTCAGAAACACTAGATAGCACTTCAGCGCTGTGCTTGGAGGCCATTTTTAACTGCAACATAAAGCGCAGAAACCCTGAAAACCTCAGTGCTAAGCAGACCATGAGTAGGACATTCGTTTACAGGATGAGAGCTGAAACAAGGCAGAGCCACTGTGTGTGCAGCCTCAGCTGGGAATGTACTCCCTGGGAGACTTGCTGCTCTGCGCACGTTCACAAATGATCCAAAAAGTCGCAGGGGTACTGACAGAGGTTAACAAATTTCAGCAAGTGAGTGAACTTACAAATATGGGCTCACTTATAATTAGGATTTACCATCTACAGATGTTGTAGCTGTTCAATCGCTAAGTCTCTTTGCAACATGCCAGGCTTCCCTGTCCTTCACTATCTCTTGAAGTTTGCTCAAGTTCATGTCCATTGAGTCAGTGATGCCACCCAAGCATCTCATCCTTCTCCTTCTGCCTTCAATCTTTCCCAGCATCAGGGTCTTTTCCAATGAGTCGGCTCTTTGCATCAGGTGGCAAAGTACTGGAGCTTCAGCTTCAGCATCAGTCCTTCCAATGAATATTCAGGGTTGACTTCCTTTAGGACTGACTGATTTGATCTCTGGTATACAGAGTATGAGCAGAAATTTCCTGCAAGTTGCCTCCAACTGCAGACAGGAATTAGGGGAGGCTCTTTCTTGTCAAGTGCACAAGAAACCTCTCTTGGTCTCTTTCTGGCACCCCGAGTGTTAGTGAGCTACCACTCATGGAGTGCGGTGTAAAGTGAGGTGCGCTACACAACATGGCTGCCTGTCTCTTCAGCATCTTGGAAGAGGTGTTTCACGAAGAGACCTGGACTGCCTGTCCAGTGGCTTGGGAGGCTTCCTGCAACAGCAGTGGCATCAGGGAGGTGAGGACTTGGGTGATCACCACGGGCTGCCACAGCACTTCACGTGGGCATTTGGTGTGTACACAGGTGGGCTGATAATAGCCTTGAGGGGCTCACGGGTACACGTAGACACAAGCAATGTCAGCAAAGGACAGATGATGGCTTTCCTCATTCCCCATTCTCAACACTCATACTGGAGCCAAATGCTGGGACCTAGGAACACATGGAGCCGGGGGTGCCACGTGGAGGGGTGGCTTTGTGATAACTCTGGTTAAGACAGAAGCAAGAGCCTAGATGTCTAAAGGGCAGACCTGATCCTCCGGAGCTGAAGGACACGGAGGTGTTGCCGCACTGGACATCCTGGATGCTCTGCTCACCTGCCAGCATCTCTCGTCCTCTGCTCCCGATGCTGGCAGAGTGGGCGGGGATGTTGTGGTTCTGAACGAGGCCCTGTGAGCTGAGCTCTTCCAGATGCAACACCATCATCCTGTGACGGCTTCCCTAACCTTGGCCTGCAGTGAATTGAACACCTGGCCTGGATATCTCCCTCTGACACTCAGGGACCAGTGTAGAGCACAGAGGTTAAGACCATGGACTCTGGAGCAGAGACATTTACTCACCACCTGCTTGACTTCTGGTGAGTCAATTACCTTGGAATTGTGATAGTACCTATCTCAAAAGATGTGTTTTGATGACTAAATGAGCCATCGTAAGTATCTTAAACACTTAAAAGGGTGCTTGACACACAAATGCTTCTTCAATTATTTACTTCCTGGGGAGGAGCAGTTATTTCAAAATGTCCTTATTCACCAGCTGAAACGGTGCTAGTGGTAGAGAACCTGCCTGCCAATGCCGGAGACTGAGAATTTTGTTGCATCCTGGGTTGGGAAGATTCCCTGGAGGAGGGCACAGCAACCCACTCCAGTATTTTTGCCTGGAGAATCAATCCCACAGACAGAGAAGCCTGACATGGGCTACAGTCCATGGGATCGCAAAAAGTCGGACACTGAAGCAACTTAGCACGCACGCAGACTGTCAGCTCCAATGGGAGCCAAGCTTGTTCTCTAAATCTGCCCCAGAGCTGGGTGTACTGACTGGGCCATGACATGGTAGAAAGAGCATGAATCTTGCAGTCAGACAGACCTGGGCTCAAATCCTAACTCTGACTGTGAGTTTTTGGTGATGTACAACGGCACCCACTTCCTTCAAGTCAGGGCCAGCTGAAAGCAGTCAGGCTAGCTGCAACCAGCAGCAGCTCTGCTTGGCTGAGCTCAGTTACCTTGGTTCTCACTCAGAGAGGTAGCTGAGGGAAGAGGTGGTTAATCAGAGTGGGCAGGGGTGGGGTTGCGGTGGGGAATCTTTCTCCACCACAGGGCCAATCAGGGGGTGTGGTCCGGCCAGCCACACCCAGTGGGAAGCAGCTAGGCCCACTGGTCCTGGGCTGTCTGTGGGCCGGGGTAGCCAGAGGGCCCTGCTGCCTCACAGTGGAACATGTCCTGCTCCCGAGCACATTAATGTGCCACTAATAAAACTGTTCTGGCTTATTTACCAAATTAATACAAATGGCATAGGCTGTTAATTGGCACATATCCTAATTACTGAGGAAGTGCTCCTGTCCCAGGCAGCACACACACCTCAGTTCCCACCCAGGCAGGCTGTGGTCTCACCCTTCCCGGCTGCGGCTGCGGGGAATGGGGAAGTGGAGAGAGAGAGGAGAAAAGAGGAGACAAGGGGCAGGCTTCCAACCCAGGGAGGGAAGGCGGCGGTGGTGGCGAGCATGTTTCATTTCCCATAGCCCTCTTCCTAGTGGTTGGATTATCTTGGCTCCTGCCACAAACATATTCTCAATCCCTGCCCCACCACCCCAACGGGTCCCCTTCTTTCCTTGTCTGGATCTGTCCAGCTTCTTAACACAGGAGCTGCTTCAATCAAGCGGGCGGAGGGGGCTGAGTCATTCTCCCACTCCAGGCAGTTGAGGCACCTTCCACTCTGGGGAGCCATGTGGGGCCAGCCAGGTGAGGGTGGTGGGTATGCAGGAAGTGAGGAGTGAAAGGCAGGCAGGGCTGATGGTCTTACAGAGAGGACTCACTTGCCCAGGCCCTCCCCAGCCGATCAGCCTTCTGAAAGTAACGTGTGTGTCTGGGGAAGAACACTCGAGAGCTCAGCTAGAAGACCAGAGGAAATGCCAGCCACCTTGGGGCTTCATTTGGCTGCCTGGCCTCTCCTGCTCCAGGAGCCAAGATGGATGTCCAGTGGCTCTGAGTCTGAGGGTGATGCTGGGAAGACCAAGGGCCCCTCCTGTAGCATTCTTCATGGTAGGGTGGAGGCAGAGTGTGCTGGAGGCTGCCTCCATGAAAAGGCTAGCTTTGATAAAGCCTCCAGGGGCACTCAGGGCAAGAGAACTTGAAGATACTGAACCAGGGAGGATGCACAGCTCGGGGTGGCGTGCTCTGGATGGTGACTCAGGGCAGCCCAAGGAGGTACAGCACAGAGGGGATTTCTGGCAAAATGCAGAAGTGACGAGAGTCTCCCCTCCCATATAACCCCTCTTGCCCTTTTTGTGTACTGGGAGAACGAAAGAGAGGTAGTCTCTCCCAAGAGCCTCTCATCCTTTCTCCTGCGCAGTGCCCAAGGCAGCAGAGGAAATCACTGAGCCTCAGCCCCAGAGGCTGGGAGGCCAAGGAACTCCTGGAACACAGCTGCTGGGGAAGCTCCCTCCCCACAGGGAGGTGGCTGCCTCAGGCAGGACAGGTGATCCCAGGTAGGCAGCAGTTCAAGGCACCCCTGCCCTGGAGCATCTCAGAAGGAAGACTTCCTACACAAGGGGGGCGAGGGGATGCTGACTGCATGTTCCCCCCGAAGGCAGACTAGGAATGCTCAGCACTACCTCTGGGGAGGTGACATCAGGGGCCTCAGGATAGGCAGAAGCCGCCATCCTCCCCATATACTGGCTGGTCCCAGCCCTGCTTGCCTGGAACTGGGAATAAGAGAGGAGTGAGGCTTGGATGGGGAGAAGGCTTAGAGGCACAAAGCAAAATCCTCAGACTAAACAGCCATCCAGGGACCAGCTCTGTCTCTTCTGGGCTGGGCATCCCCCTGCAGTTGCTCTGCATGTCAGTGAGTGCTGAATCAGGTTTGAAAGGTTTTCTCTGCTCAGAACTTCTAAAATATGAGCTGGGATTGGGGGTGGCAGCACTGGCGGTGCACCGGTATGACTGGGAGGCGATGAGAGAGAGAAGGGCTGGTGGGGAGGCCCTGCAGGCAGCCCAGTAGGAGCCTGTGGAGAGGGGAAGGTGGAGCGCAGGGAGAGAGGAAGAAAGGCACTCCAGCTCTTCCCCACCCACGCATCCCAAACAGAGCTTTCCGCAGGGTAGGCAAGTAGCAATCCAGAGCAACCTGAGTGCCACCGAGCCTCCTCTCCCGCCTCGCATGGCAGCCACGCTGCCGGCCGGCGTGGCCACCATCCCCCAAACATGCTGCTGTAATGTGCTCCCGCCGCCGGAGCCGTGAACTTGAAGAGACACCTCACCTTAATATAGTAGCAGCTTAACGCAGCCGACTCGCCCCCTCCACTTGCGGCCACGCGTGCACACCGGTGTCTTTCAGAGATGATAAGCATTAACACGATGCAATTAATAATGTAACGCTCTGGGAGCCGCAGAGGCAGTGCCTATGAAATACCTCCCGGGCCGCATTACTGTGGGCTGCGGGTGGCAAGGGGGCAGGCGAGGGGGTCCATCCCAAACCTCCCTCCCTGTGCTCCTGGAGTAGCAGGGCTCCAGCCCCCTCGACACCTGAAGACCAGATGATGCGTTCAAGCCCGACCCACAGTGCCAACTGTTCTCTGGAAAATCTCGTTTCTGACATTTGTGCGCTGATCTAAGCCAAGGCCCTAGGAATGCCTGCAAATCAGGCCTGGGTTGGCACAGTGGCCATGAGCTCCTAGAAATTGAGGGTTGGCCTGAGCACGGGGTGAGACGGCCCAGTTAGGAGTTCAGGGCTTCCTTCTCTCTCTCCTGGAATACCTCAGGGGTGCAGGGTGGGATGCCAGAGGTGGGGGGCCAGGGGCAATTCCTGGTCATGCCTGAGGCAAAGAGGAGGAGCCAGGGTGAGCAGCTACGCTGTCTGCTGGGAAATGCAAACCTGCTGACTCCAGGCCTTTGCAAGCGGTAACACAGTTTGCATACTGACGCAATCTGTTCCTCTGGTGCAGACAATAAGGAAAGCAGACTGTTCGTCTTCCCAAGAAAACCCGGGGCTGCGGACTAGAGGGCGATTTAACTGTCTCTTCCCCAGGGTTCACACAGGGAGTGTGGCTGAATCGGGGGCTCTACCCCTGTGCAGGGCACCCTACTGGCATCCTTTCCCACAGGCTTCCTGAGCTCGAGGCTGGCTTTGGAAGTCCTTCTGAGGGTGGGGTGCACCTGAACGGTCCAGCTTCTCCTCGTGCTCCCGGTGATGCGGGGAAGAGCGGTCCTACCAGAGAGAGCAGCGAGGACTGCTCTTCATCCAGAGTTTCCAGATAGCACCCGGAGACCTGGTCCTTTGGAGATCAGAACCCTTGGTCTGGGCCACATAAGGTTCTCCCAAGCCCAGACAGAGTCCCTGAGGCTGTACCTGTGTCTTGCAGGGACTGAACTAGGGGTGAGAAGTCGAATGGCCTCTTTTCTCAGGAGAAATTAGTGTCTGACCTGTGGTGGCTCAGCGGTGAAGAATCTGCCTGCAAAGCAAGAGCTGCAGGCGACACCGGTTTGATCCCTGGGTGGGGAAGATACCCTGGAGGAGGGCATGGTAACCCACTCCAGTATTCTTGCCTGGAGAATCCCATGGACAGAGGAGCCTGGAGGGTTGCAGTCCATTGGGTCGCACAGAGTTGGACACGACTGAAGCGACTTAGCATGTATGCACATGACCCATGGAGGAACTGTATGAGGCTGTCAGATCTCTGACCCGAAGGTAACAAATCGGGTCACATCTGAATGCCAGCTATGCCTCTGTAGGCCCTTACACCTTCCTGATGCCAAGGTCTGCACGGGGGCAAGTGTACTCTGCTTTGCGGATCTAGACTCTCAGGCTTTACCTGAACCACTGTGGATTTCTGTGCAGACCCACACTTTGCCTTTATAAAGCACCTACGGTGGCATTGTTACCCTAAAAAATAAAGTCTGTCACTGTTTTCATTGTTTCCCCATCTATTTGCCATGAAGTGATAGGACCGGATGCCATGATTTTAGTTTTTTAAATGCTGAATTTTAAGCCAGGTTTTTCACTCTCCTCTTTCACTTTCATCAAGAGGCTTTTTGCTCTTTGCTTTCTGCCATAAGGGTGGTGTCATCTGTGTATCTGAGGTTATTGATATTTCTCCTGGTAATCTTGATTCCAGATTGTGCTTCATCTAGCCCAGCATTTTGCAAGATGTACTCTGCCTATAAGTTAAATGAGCAAGGTGACAATATACAGCCTTGAAGTACTCCTTTCCCTATTTGGAACCAGTCTGTTTTTCCATGTCCAGTTCTAACTGTTGCTTCTTGACCTGCACACAGATTTCTCAGGAGGCAGGTCAGGTGGTCTGGTATTCCCATATCTTCAAGAATTTTCCACAGTTTGTTGTGATCCACACAGTCAAAGGCTCTGGCATAGTTAATAAAACATAGTAGATGTTTTTCTGGAACTCTCTTGCTTTTTCTATGATCCAGTGGATGTTGGCAATTCGATCTCTGGTTCCTCTGCCTTTTCTAAATCCAGCTTGAACATCTGGAAATTCATGGTTCACATACTGTTGAAGCCTGGCTTGGAGAATTTTGAACATTATATTGCTAGTATGTGAGATGAGTGCAATTGTACGGTAGTTTGAACATTCTTTGGCATTGCCTTTCTTTGGGACTGGAATGAAAACTGATCTTTTCCATATTTTTGGGCTCCAAAATCACTGCAGATGGCGACTGCAGCCATTAAAAGATGCTTGCTCCTTGGAAGAATAGGATGACCAACCTAGACAGCATATTAAAAAGCAGAGACATTACTTTGCCAACAAAGGTCCATCTAGTCAAGGCTATGGTTTTTCCAATAGTTATGTATGGATGTGAGAGTTGGACTATAAAGAAAGCTGAGTACTGCAGAATTGATCCTTTTGTACTGTGGTGTTGGAGAAGACTCTTGAGAGTCCCTTGGACTGTAAGGAGACCCAACCAGTCAATCCTAAAGGAAATCAGTCCTGAATATTCATTGGAAGGACTGAGGCTGAAGCTGAAACTCCAATACTTTGGCCACCTAAGGTGAAGAACTGACTCATTTGAAAAGACCCTGATGCTGGGAAAGATGGAAGGCAGGAGGAGAAGGGGACAGAGGATGAGATAGTTGGATGGCGTCACCGACGCGATGGGCATGAGTTTGTGTAGGCTCCAGGAGTTGGTGATGGACAGGGAAGCCTGGCATGCTGCAGTCCCTGGGGTCACAAAAAGCTCGACACACCTGAGTGACTAAACTGAACTGAATGGTGGCATTGGTGATTGATTCTTTTCCTTCCAGCCTGGAGAAAAAGAACCTGGCCCTAGGGAATTCTCTGGTGGTCCGATGGTTAGGACTCCGTGCCCTCA
>SJXQ01003498.1:719299-744025 GCA_006408695.1 Aepyceros melampus
TCCCTGGTGGTCCAGTGATTAGGACTCTGTTCTTTCACTGCCAGCCCAGGTTAGATCCCTGGTTGAGGAATTAAGATCCCACAAGTTGCCTGGTGTGGCCAAAAAAAAAAAAAAAAGGAACCTGGCTGTAGATCACACTCTCTTGCTTTCTTGGGCACCTGTCTCTATCAGTCACCTTTTCCTCTAATCACCACCTGACTCCCTTTCTATCAGCATCTACCTCTTTGTCTACAAATCTCACTCATCCTGGAAAACCTAGCTCAGACCTCGCATCCTGTCCAGTCAACCTTTCTCTCTTAACCCAGGGGCCTCTTTCCCTTCACCTCCACCCACTCCTCCATCTCACACAGCTGATCGACATTCCAACGTGATTATCAGTTCAAAGGTCACTCAAGACCTCTTAATCGTCATTTTATTAATTTCTTCTCAGGTATCTGACAAAGCTAAGCACCGCCGCCTTCTATTTCAAAGCTCTTTTTTAAGGCTTCTGTGATTCCCAACCTTCTCCATGCTTTCTTAGTTTCCGTTGTGAATTCTCTCCCACCAACACGCCCTCTGAATATGGACATTCCCTGGGGGGCCATCTGAAGCTACAGACAGTCCCTGTATTGCACGGCTGAGTTATATGACACCGTATTACTTCTATTTCCAGCCCAGACGGCTCTTCAGGACTCACCTCCACCATATATATTTCAAATGTAACAAGCCCAATCCTGAATCCACTATCTTCACTATAAAACCTGCACTTTCACCTGCTGTCTTATCTCACTCAGAGCAAGCAGCTTAGAGATCATCCTGGACTCCTTCTACATTCACAGTCAACCTCCAGGTCACAATGGATCTACTTCATAAACATCTCTTGAACTCTCCCCCTCTTTATCCTTCCTGCCACTCCCTGAGTTCAGGTCCTGGCTTTGGGGTAACACTCCCTGCCCCTAGCCTCACCACTTCCCAATCGCCCCCCTACGATGCTGCAGGGTGTGGCTTATCATAGGCAGTGCAGCGCTGTGGTTAGCCAGACCATCGGGGTTCACATTCTGTCTACTACTTACCAGCTGTGTGATCTCGAGTGGGTCACTTAACCTCTCTGGGTCTAAGTTTTCTCCTGTTTGTCAAATGGGCATCATAATGGCACTTACCTCAAAGGGTTTTATTAAAGAATAAATGAACTGACCCAAATCAAACACTTAAGAGGTGTTTGTCATATAGGACGTTCATCATCTTGCAAAAAAAAAAAAACCCAACAAACAAATCGGATCACCTTTTCCTTTGCCAAAATCCTTTCCCTAATTCTCTGCTGAGTTCAAATTCCTCAGCACAGTAGCGGATCAATTCCTTATAAAACTGGGTTGTTGCTGGTCTCACCTTCCAACCATTCTGGCCCTCATTATTTTGGCTCAAGTCATGCCAAACCACCTCCAGCTTCACACAGGTGCTTTGTCCCAGGCCTCTGGGCAGCCCACTCCCCCTGGCTAGAACACTTCTTCCTATTGCTACATCTGTGAGCTCCGACTCAACCTATCCACCAAGCGTCTGCACACTCGGACCACACCTTTATATACTTAGTGCTTTTCCTCACAGCACTTTTTCACACCAATGTTAACTGTAGCATTCATCGTGGGCATTATTAACGGCTGCTGTTGTTCAGTCGCTCAGTCATGTCTGACTCTTTGTGACCCCAGGGACTGTAGCAGGCCAGGCTCCTCTGTCCATGGCACATAGTAGGCACACAATAGGTGTCCTAGCTTCTCCACATCACTGGCAGAAGGGAAATTCCTCAGACAGAAAAGCTCCCCTGTCTTTGGGCAAGTCCACCGGCACCCGACTGACGGGAAAAGGCCTGTTTCCAGAACCCTTCTAAGGTGACAGGGCGTTCGTTCCCACAGCGGGTCTGCTCACAGAGGAGCTCAGAGGGGCACAAACCGGCTTCAGCCCATGATGACTCAGAGGCACCTGGACATCACCTGGAGCAGAAGGGGCTGTTTTGCACCTGCTTTGCCGGCACTGACTACAACGGGAGCGAGGCTGGGTGCCTCCTCTATCTGGGCAGCAGCTGTGTGTGCTCCCCAGCCTCCGCCACACCCCCTGCTCCTGGCCACCATCCCCAAGCAAGGCAGGGGTGAGAAGCCAAGCAGACGGAAGACAGCTAGAGGAGGAACTGTGAGGACAGGGCGAGGCCCCAGGCCACCATCAGGGGCTAAATCCTCCAAGCCCGGGGCTGGGTGTGCTGGTTGGGCCTGAGGGAACGTCTGAGCACAGGGCTGAGAAAGCCTCAAGGTCTCCAGTCCTTCTAGGAGAGCAGGGACACTCCCGAGGAAAGTCAACAGCAGCTGGAATGGAGGAACCTGGGGTGTGGACTGGAAGCCAACGCTTCATTCAGCCACGTCAGAGCTGTCAGAACTGGGCTGTGGTTGGGGGGGCCCTCTGGGGTTGGGCTGGGATAGGAGTGTGTGCGCTGAAGGAAGGGACACGGGGCTTCTCCTCTTTCATCATCACCTGGTCTCTAGGCAACAGCGCCACAGACACCAATCCCTCTTGCAGGCCAGAAGAAGGCACCAGAGAGAAGGACCTGAACAGACAGAAATTCCACACTGGCAGCAAAGGACCAGGCAGTTTACTCATTCCATTGCACTCAATACAAGAAACGGCAAGCAATCTTACAGAAACACAGAATGCCCATCCCTCCCGATGAATGTCAGATCCAGGGCATGAAAGGACAGCTGGAGGCACTGTCCCCAGAGGAAGATGCCCTGCCCCGCGCCCCCTCCCTTTCCTCCTCACGTCTCCCTCACCATCCAGCTGGCTTAGAAGGTACCATCTCCTCTGGGCTCCTCTCAGGCAGCCCCCCAATCCTGGAGTCACCGTATCCTTCCTTAAATTCATCCTGTCTTCACCTGACAATCATGAAACCTGGCCCTGCCTGCTGAGCCTGCCAGGCAGCACATTGTGTGTGCTGTGTGCGATCACCCAGGTAGGGGCCAGCAGCCCTGCTGACCTGCACCCCTGGACGGGCTCAGAGAAAGAGCCCTGTTCTCTCTCACCTCTAAGGAGCTGCTCTCTCAGGCCCAGCAGAGAGGAGATCTGGCATTTTGGGGCACCTTACCCACGTCTGATGCACATTCACAAACTCTGTTCAAACCACTTATAACTAAGTTCAGTAAATCTGGCCGTTACCTCTTGTAACTCAGTAAGGAAAACAATACCCCATGCATTGCTATAGAGCCCCAGCGCCTGCAGTCTTTGGGTCCTGGCAGTGCTGGTGTGAGAGGGCTGTCCTTTCGTGTGCTCACCCTCCTGTCATGTGGGGAAACTGAATTACTGCTCTGTAGGACTGGGAGGTTGGAAGAAGCACAAGCTGGAAATAAGATTGCCGGGAGAAATATCAATAACTTCAGATATGCAGATGACACCACCCTTATGGCAGAAAGTGAAGAGGAACTAAAAAGCCTCTTGATGAAAGTGAAAGAGGAGAGTGAAAAAGTTAGCTTAAAGCTCCATATTCAGAAAACGAAGATCATGGCATCTGGTCCCATCACTTCATGGCAAGTAGACGGGGAAACAGTGGAAACAGTGTTAGACTTTCTTTTTGGGGGTTCCAAAATCACTGCAGATGGTGATTGCAGCCATGAAATTAAAAGACACTTACTCCTTGGAAGAAAAGTTATGACCAACCTAGATAGCATATTCAAAAGCAGAGACATTACTTTGCCAACAAAGGTCCGTCTAGTCAAGGCTATGGTTTTTCCAGTGGTCATGTATGGATGTGAGAGTTGGACTGTGAAGAAAGCTGAGCACCAAAGAATTGACACTTTTGAACTGTGGTGTTGGAGAAGACTCTTGAGAGTCCCTTGGACTGCAAGGAGATCCAACCAGTCCATCCTAAAGGAGATAAGTCCTGGGTGTTCACTGGAAGGACTGATGCTAAAGGTCAAACTCCAAAACTTCGGCCACCTCACGCGAAGAGTTGACTCACTGGAAAAGACCCTGATGCTGGGAGGGATTGGGGGCAGGAGGAGAAGGGGACGACAGAGGATGAGATGGCTGGATGGCATCACCGACTTGATGGATGTGAGTTTGAGTGAACTCCGGGAGCTGGTGATGGACAGGGAGGCCTGGCGTGCTGCAACTCATGGGGTCGCAAAGAGTTGGACATGACTGAGCGACTGAACTGAACTGAGGACTGGGAGGGCCTGTGATCTCTCTGGCCAGTCAGTAATGCAAAGAAAAGCCCATGAATAAAAGCCCCCCATTATAAGGCCTGGGTGCATACAGCTGGAGACTGGGATAAATGCAGCCCTCCAGAGCCCAGACCCGCTTGGTTAATGACCTGGTCCCTGCCCTCTTCTGTGGGTTGAGGCTTCCTCACTGCGAATGACAATTTAAAAATGGCATGGCTTACACCGTCCAAGTGCTTTCATAGGCCCTAAGCCCTCCCAAATTCCACGGGCAGGGCTGGAGTTGGCACCCAGAGTCTGCTGGGTTATGGTCTGCAGCCGGGCCCCAGCTGCCTCTGCTCAAAGGCAGGCTGGGAGTGATGGGCACGGGCGGTGTAAGTACTCTGACCCCTCTGCTCCTCCACGCTGGGACCACAGTCCTTCTCCACTGGCACAGCCTCATGGTGCTGTTCTTGGCCTCGTAACCAACTCCGGCAAGTTTCCTAAGCCACAGGAGGGAGATCGAATGCGAGAGCATGAAATATGAGCGATAGGAAAGGACAATATGTAGGATGGGTCAGCAGCTTGCTCTTAACGTGACTCTGTCCTCTTGATGGGAGCCAGGGTCCCATCAATCACAGTTATTTCTCTCTCTCCCATTTTAACCAGACATCCGCAGTACAATTCAGCTTAACGAGGTCCCAGGAGCTAGCGGGTAGCCTCCCAAAGCTGCCATTTGCCCAGGCTGATGGTGCCCTGCTCTGGGGCAGGGAGGAGCCATCCTGGGTCCCCCTCAATGGGGCCACAGCAGCCTCATTCGCCCTGATGCACCTCCCAGTCTGGCCGCACTAAGCAGAATTCCACGGACGACTGCTCTCTGCTCTATGTGGGCAATGCTCCTCCAAGACAGCTGTGTTCTGAAGTGGAGACAGGAGAAGAAAACCTTTACTCTCTCCAGCTAAGATTTCCCAGAAGTCGCAATTAAGGTTTTAAAGAGAATGTCTGGCTTGGAGAAGCACAGTGAGCTTGACCTTTGCCTAAGCCTAACTGCCTGCTGAAGGCTGCTCTGATGGAGGTCAGGCTACTGCTGCCAGCGTGGCTTCTCCCACTGTGGATGGACTTTCTGCTGCAGCGCCCTCGGAAAAAAGCTTCACGGCTCCTGCCCAGCCACTCAGTGTAAATACCATTTAAGAATTGATTTCTTTTAAAGCTATTTGGAGGTGCTCTCAATGGCCCACTGCTCCTGAGCTGCCACCTGGAGCCAGTGGGCAGGGAAAAGGAGAGGGGAGAGGTGAGGAGCAGCAGAAAGGAAGGGGAAGATCAGCTCCATCCTCTGTCTTTTTCTCACAGGGATGACTCAGGGAGGCTGGAGAGAAAAAGGAGGTTAGGAGGAGATTCTGAGCATCTTGTACCTTCTTAGAGAGTATATGAGCCAGAGCTCACACCCCATCTCCCCAGCCTCATGGCCTCTAACTTCCTGCCAAGGACCCGCGACCCTGGCCCAGCTCATCTGCCTGCTGTGTGAGCTGCCTGACCCCACCTGGCCTCCTGTAGCCCTGCCTGTCTCTGAGGCCACGATTCTGCATCACAGCCGTAAAAGCCAGAAAAGCAGCAACCTCTGTGCAGCCAAGGGAGGCGCAGAGTGGCAGAGCCCACTCAGAGAGATGTCAGCTCATTTACCAGGACAGGAAGCTAAGGCAACCTGCTTCGGGAAGTCTCTGCTGACTGTAAAGGGGCGACCTCACACCACTTCTGTGTTCCAGGAAGTCTGCCCTGATTGACTCTTCCTAACAAAGAACTCCATCTGAGTGCCTTTGGGCTCCCCTGGTGGCTCAGATGGGAGAGAATCCACCTACAATGTAGGAGAACCCGGGTTTGATCCCTGGGTTGGGAAGATCACCTGAAGAAGGGCATGGCTGCCCACTCCAGCATTCCTGCCTGAAGAATCCCATGGACAGAGGAGTCTGGTGGGCTTGAGCTACAGTCCATGGGGTCATAAAGAGTGGGACATGACTGAGCAACTAACACTTTCAGTTTGGATCTGTCCTGAATCAACTGCTCGACTCATCAACCCATGAGCTTTTGCACTATGGTCTCTGAATGAGGCTGTAGGCCTGTTACCTTTCAACTGACCCCCAGTTCCCACAGTCTGTTCTGAGCAGCAGGATTCCAGTCAGTGCTGGAAGGTGTTTGATGGAGAATCTGTTGTTTCTGGTGGACCTTCTATATGGCCATATCCTGGTTGCTGTGGGAGCTTTCCCCACAGAGACAGATTCTAGGCCAAGGCGCAGAAAACACAGTTTTAAGCTTTAATGGGGTACAAGGTACCCTGCAAGGGGAGGTCACTGTGGTCAGATGCAAGGTCAGCCTTGCATCTCTGGACAGATCCAGTGGGGCTGGAGAAGGACTAGGGCTGCCCAGTGAGTTGATTAAAGAGATGACAAAGTGCAGAAGTGATCAGGATTCTTCAAAATGGGGAGACAAACAAATGCTAAAGGAACTGAAATGGATAACAAACATTAAGGATGTGTAAAGAGACCTAGGAATTATTGTCATCAATTGATCAAGAAATAGTTATGTGGAATCTACTAAACAGAAAAGCATTGTATTAGATCCAAAAGCACTGCAGGAGATCCAAATGGAGGGGGGGGAAAAAAAACTCCTGTCTTCAAAGAACTGAAGTGGGGAAGACACAGTGAAGCCACATCACAGCAACTCAAGAGAGAATGCCACACGACCATCCAGCAGTAGCACAGACAGAAGGCACTGGAGGGGTTCAGAAAAGCCAGCTCTGGAGTCTCCTTGGAGGGGAGGGGCTGGGCACTAAAGGATGGGCGGTGCATCACAGGGGGGACCGGGCAAATACCTGCTCGCGCGCAGACTGACTGGGCCACACTTATGGAAACAATGGGTAACTGGATGTGGCGGAGCCGGAAGGAGGGTAGAATCTCAGGACAGAAAGGGATGCTGAAGTCAGTGGAGGTGCAGCAGACATTAAGAGGGAAGAGAGAGAAGGGATGATGGGGAGAGCAGAGGCCATGAGGACGTACATGCCGCCTAGGAGAAGAGCTCACGAGGGTGACCTGGAGGGACAGGCCAACTCTCCTGACACACAGGTCTAGGACAGCTAAGTCAGGGCTGGATGCTGTACATTCTCAGGGAGGCAGAAAGGAAAGACAAGACAGGAACCTAGAGAGGAAGCACAAAGCCCCATCACAGTCGTGCTGGCTGGGAGGCAAGAGGAGAAAAATGAGATGAGTGTCTCCTCACGGACCACAGTGACCAGAGTCGGAATCACTGGGGAGACAGGATGCAGAAGGAGGGGACGAAGGCACATGTCCCAGCCCGGACCAGGCTTGGTCCGTTAGCCTGAGTGTTCATTCCTTCCCTGCAAGACAGACAGCAAAACACTCTGTGCCTAGTCCTAACTTTACCCAGCTGCCTGGATCCCAGCATTTTCTCCTGTTATAGGAGACTTCACACACTGGCAGAACTAACCCGCAGTTACGAGTGAAGCTCTGGAGCCCAGACTACCTGGGTTCAAATTCAGCTTCTGCCATTTAGTAACCCTGGGTGAGTTATTTTAAGCCTCTGCTTCAGTTTCTCCAAACTGTAACCTGGGAGTAACAAAATGGAATAACTCACTCATAAGGAAAACGTGAGGTTTAAATGAAGCAGCACTCAGAATAACGTCTGATACACAGTAAACACTCAATAAATGTTGGCTCTTCCTATTGGGTCAAGAACTTAGAGTGAGAAGACACTTTTTTTTTTCCCACTGCCCTGGGAGGCTTGTGGGATATTAGTTCCCCAACCAGGGATCAAACCTGCACCCCTGCAGTGGAAGCACGGAGTCTTAATCACTGGAGCGCCCAGGAAGCTCCCAGAAACACATTTTAATTGTATCCAGGTCACAGTGTAACCAAACTCTAGTTCTTTAAGGGAAAAATTAGGGGCCTTTGGCCAATATACATTCTAGCTTGGGCCGAGCCCTGGCCGGGCTTGTGTGACCTCTAGAGGCACACGGGGGCTTTCCTTTGAGATAGGAGGGGATCTGGACTGCAGGTGCTGAGCTCAGCCTGGTGCCCTGGCAGATGCCCCCTTTAGCTGAACCAGCAAAGCCTTCAGACCTGGTGGAAAATGTGGACTTGCTTCTCTAGGTTCATCTCCTACCACCTCCAACTCCTCTCCTGCTTACTACTTGGACTCCTTGATCCAAGCAGACAACACTAAGTGTTCGTAAACAAGACACGGCAGTGTTGAGCTCTGTGCCCAGGCACAGGCTGTCCGTGGCACAATTTTCGTTTCCTAATTTCTGCTGTTTCCTTCTTCCTTAGTAACAGGCATCCTTTTAGTACAGGTTTACAGACTGTTCCCTCTCTCACTGGTCACACCACTGAGATTCAGCTGAGACTTCTGAGCGGGACTTCTAAGAAAGTAATCTGCTCTTGCTGGGCTTTCTCCCTTTCTCTTGGCATCCTGTCAGGAAGGAAGATATGAATGGTTAGAGCTCCTCAGACACCATGGATCTCAGGAATGGAATCCACGTGTTAAGAAGAGTGGAGCAGGGCGATGAAGGGGCTTCGACCCCTGTTGACACTGGGAGTTGCTGGACCTGTTCAGGACTGTCTGCGTCTGGACTTTTTCTTTTAACAAGAAAGAAGTAAACTTAGAAAGATGGTAATGATAACCCTGTATGCGAGACAGCAAAAGAGACACAGATGTATAGAACAGTCTTTTGGATTCTGTGGGAGAGGGCAAGGTAGGGATGATTTGGGAGAATGGCGTTGAAACATGTGGATTATCATATGTGAAATGGATCGCCAGTCCGATGCATGAGACAGGGTGCTCAGGGCTCATGCATCCCAGAGGGATGGGTTGGGGAAGGAGGTGGGAGGGGGGTTCAGACGGGAAACACATGTACACCCGTGGTGGATTCATGTCAATGTATGGCAAAACCACTACAATATTGTACAGTAATTATCCTCCAATTAAAATAAATAAACTTATTAAAAAAAAAGATGTAAACTTTAAACTTGTTTAAGCAAATGTGGTCTATATCAGCTGCTGTCGCTGCTGCTAAGTCCCTTGAGTCGTGTCCGACTCTGTGTGACTCCAAACTGATGTACAAGTCTCTTTCTCCGAAATCCATGTCCTTCTTCTACCCTTGGCTTGGCCGATGCCTACTTATCCTTCAAAGATCAGTGCAAGCAGTACTTCCTTTAGGAAGTCTTTTCTGAATCCCCAGCTGTACTCTGAGAGAATCCTGTGAGTTGCAGAGCACTATCACCCTGTACTCAGTTGTTGAGCCCTTGAGCCTGCCAACTCCTTGATGGCGAAAAACACCGCTTACTTGACTTTGTGGTCCCAATTCCTAGCCCAGCGCCTGACATAGTGGAAAGTCAGTAGATGTTTAGTAAATGAATTAAATGAAAAGAAAATCCAGATGCCAATCACTGGCACTCATCTATTGATTTGTCTTGGCTTTTAAGGCTGTTTGATTCAAAGGACATAAGAGGAAGATTATTGAAGAGAAACAAGGCCTTTCTTTCCTTTATTACTGATCCAAACACAGTCCCTGCATATAGTATCTGGGGCAGAGGCTTGCTCTGAGGACCTGCCACATTATGGCCGCACCTTTCCAGCTACTGCCCTGCATATAGGTTCTACTGGACAGTCAGGCGGGGCAGTGCGCGGATCACACATGCCCCAGGCAAGAAGGGACTGAAGTTTCCATTTCTACATCTGAAGGAAAGGCCAACAGTTCCTTATTAGAGGGAAGAAGTGAAGTGAAGTGAAGTGAAGTTGCTCAGTCGTGTCCGACTCTTTGTGACCCCATGGACTGTAGCCTATCAGGCTCCTTCGTCCCTGGGATTCTCCAAGTAGGAATACTGGAGTGAGTTGCCATTTCCTTCTCCAGGAGATCTTTTCAACCCAGGGATCGAACCTGGGTCTCCTGTATTGCAGGCAGATGCTTTACCATCTGAGCCACCAGGGAAGCAGGAAGGGAATTAATACTTATTGGGCAACTGCCGTGTGCAACACACTGAATTAGGTTCACAATCGTGCCTGTTGCCTTAGTTAATCCTCACAATCTTTTTATGCAGTGGTTATTTTTAGTCTCCCTTTTCTGATAAGGAAATGAAGGCTCAGAGAGGTTAAAGAAATTATCCAAGGTCATTTGGTAACTACAGAAGCCAGACTTGAACCCAGTCCTGCCTAAATGCAGAGCCTGGCTCTTGTCACTAACCAGTGGGCTGAATAGTCACTGACCTCCAGGAGAGTGGCACTCCCAGATGTCTAAGAGTTTCTGGAGCCTTGACCTAGGGAGTGGGAGGCCTGTTAGGGGCTGGGAAGGGGTGAGGAAGGCAGGATGAGAAAGGCCCAAAGTGGACTTGGGAGAGGAGGCACCCATCATCCTGCTGGTCCCGTTTGCTCTGCTCTTGGGCCAAGGGGTGATGTAGTGTAGAGAAAAAGAAAGTCGTTAAGAAAGCCAAGACTGCCCCTCTGCCCCCGCCCCGCACAGATCTGCCCAAGCTCGTCTTCCCAATGATCCCATGCTGAGCACTCCAGTCAGTGGTGTTCTGGGCTCATTACCCTCTGGGATTTGTTGCATCTCTCCTCTGCTGGCTGCTCAGCATGAGCCCAGCAGTGGGGAACTCATCACCACCTCCCCCATCAACTGGGAGAGCCACGGGCCGTAACCCACTCTCTTGGGCCTGCCTGTGGAGGTGGTGAGGCTAGAGCACCTCCCTGCTGTGTGAGTCCAGTGGGGTGCGGGTGGTGGAGAAGGTAAGATGAAGGATAAGGTTAGCCTGGCACACCTTCCTGCCCACCTGTCTCCCAAGCCCCAGACTGAATCTGCCTCTTTAGTCCTCTTACTGAAACAAAATCCTTCCAGCTTCCCCAACTGAAAACTAAGTTTATAATTGAAAAGCCCAGAGAATCTATTGCTGTGGAGATGAGGAAATTTAAAACTCATAACCATCCTGCAGGCCAATAGATCAGGCAGATATCCATCCTATTAGAATAACTCTCCACTGTAGATATCCATCTTATTAAAGCAAATGGTTAAGAAAGCCTGTCCCCACACCAGAACGCTGTGTATGGTTTTCAGCTCACCTTCTGCGTACATTCATCAGCCCATTTTGTCTCCTTGGCTGAAATCGGCCTCAGAATTACAAGCTGCCGGGAGGCAGCAGAAGTTTTAAATTAAGCATTCACGGGCATAGGTGAGCTCAGGAAATGATGGTGGGTCGAGAGGCAGGCAGGGAAGATTTAGTGTCTCCTGTGTCAGGGAGAAGCTGAGACTCAGTAACCAGTTGGGACCAGCTGAGGATAGGGGAGCCTGGGAGAAGGGAGTGAGGAAAGAGGGCTAAGAAGGAGGAATTTAAAAGCTCTCTGGTCAAAGGTCCAGACACGCCACATGACAAAAGGAAAATTATTGGAGACGCTGAACCGCTGCTGATGCCAACCTCCGTGCAAGGCATAAATATCTGCTGTGGAGAAGAGTGTACGTGCGAGGCGGGGGCCTTGGGGGAACAGCGGGCCAGGTGCTGGGGCCTCCCTCTGCTTCCCCTCAGGGATTTCTGGGTCCCCTGACTCCACCTCGTGCACCTAGTTCTGGGTTGCTGTGCTTAGGCGCTCCGTCTTGTCTGATTCTTTGCGACCCCCTGGACTGTAGCTCGCCAGGCTCCTCTGTGCATGGGGATTCTCCAGGCCAGAATACTGGGTTGCCATGCCTTCCTCCAGGGGATCTTCCCAACCCAGGGATTGAACCCAGGTCTCCTGCATTGCAGGTGGATTCTTTACTGTCTGAGCTACCAGGGAAGCCCAATAATTAGAGTGGGTAGCCTATCGTTTCTCCAGGGGATCTTCCCAACCCAGGAATTAAACCAGGGTCTCCTGCATTGCAGGAGGGTTCTTTACTAGCTGAGCTACCAGGGAAGCCCCAGTTTTGGATTACCAGGTACTTACACCCCAGGTATGGGACAGCAAGGGCTATACTCTCAAGGTTTGTCTTGAGGTCAATTTGTATGAGGAGGTAAAATCGCCTCTCTGCAGCCCCTGCCTTACTGCCCCTGCAATGGTCAATGGAGCCTGAACCAGATGCACGTGCGTATATGCTGCTGCTTTGCTGCTGCTATGACTGACCATGGCGGAGGTCACTCACTTGGCCCCAGAAAGGAGGCCCAAGGGGACCGCAGATGACTTACTGACAGCAGCCTTAATGGTGCTCAGTGGTGCAAGGAAGACAGGCAGCAGCCGGCCCAGCTCTCCGGGGGCCTGCCCCCTGCACTAGCCATTCCCATTACCTTGGTTTATTTTCTTTTATTGCAGAGCGGCTCCTTGTGTGGGCAATAAAGCTCTGACGGCTGTACTCTGCAGGCCTGGGGTTGGGGAGCGCTTGGCTAGCTGAAGTAGAGCAGCTCCAGGCGAGGAGGCCTGAGCTGGGGCTGATTCCCTTGGGCGCGCCCCCAGGAGGGCAATACCTGAGCATCCTTCCTGAGTGGGAAAGGCCCTGCGAGGACCAGCAGCAGAAGGAGCCACTCAAACACTGGCTTCTCCCTAGGCTCCCCTTCATCCAGGGTCCCCATCCTCTGTTGGCAGGCTTTGTAACCCTCCCCCTCCCTAAGCCCCTCATTTTTCTCAGTCACTCTGCTCTATCCTCTTGCTCCTGGGCAAACCTCCTTCCACGCCATTCAGACATCCCACTTCTGTCTTCTGAACAATCTCCTGCTCCACAGTCTTCTAGCTACTGGGAAAAAAGATATATATATACACACATTTCCTTCTAAAGTGACTGACTTTCTGCAACCACTTCTTTAGACACCTGTGAGTCATTCAGACCCCTGATGGGAGAGCAGGCAAGGGGGAGAAATGCCCTGGGACCGAGGTGGGGAGCAGGGTAGAGTTCTTCACTTAAGGGTCAACGGCCCTGGGAAATGGAAGTGCTGGAGTGGCAGGTGCTACAGAGGGTCGTTTTGAAGTTTCAGGCACTGGCTTGTACCGGATAAAAGAGGCTTTAGGGAGGGCAAAGAGAAGCTGCTAGCTGGCTTCCTGCCAAGACACAGGGCGATAGCACAGCCCCAAGTGGTTTACAAACACAGAACCTTTGCTAAAACTTGTCCTTAACAATTCGAAAGCCTCAAAACCCCCTAACTGCCTCTCTAATGAGCGCTTTTAAGGAGACCCTCCCCCACCAATCATCTACAACTCTGCTCAAAACACATCTGCAAAATTTTTAATCCAATCCATTTGATTTACGCTCTATTTTTATGTCAATTAATTCAAGGTAACTGTAGGTCAATTTTGTATGCATTAGACCTGTGCTGCCCAGACAGCAGCCACCAGCTCTGAACTGGAAATTCCAAAGGGTAGGGGCTGAGATTGGTCTCTTCACATCATTTTACTGACTATAAATTTCCAGCCCCAGGGGACCCATCGTTGCCACTCTGAAGTCCCTGGGGAATGGTTTTCAGGGCCCAAAGTGGGGTGGGATATAAGACTGGCATTCTAGGCACAGCCCATCAGGCCAGGCTTTGGACAAGAAGATGGATTTCGTCTGATTTCCCTTGACGGACGAGTGGTGTTCAGCAAACAGCCAGGCGTGCGGCTGTCACTCTGATGCTGAGCTCTGACAGGCATCGATCAGGCTGGAGTGTGAGCATGCAGACATATACACAGACCTCGTCAACATCTTGGCTTGGAAGACAGTTCTGTCTGGAGTCAGGATGGCCACACCGCCCTTGGGGGTTGCTGCTGCAGAGCAGACTATACCAATGAGGGAGAGGAGGCAGAATGGAGCCTCCTCAAAATGCCCATTCTTGGCTGGGAAGACAAGCAGAAAGGGGCACTAGGTGAAGGCTGGTATAAATGGCCAAGCAAGGCAAAAGCAGAAGAAGGGTAAGCTGACATTCCTAGTCTCCTCCCCCGCTCCCCTGCCCAGCAGCTCCCCTGTATCTAATGCTGCCCTCAGCCCATGGAAGTTACAGAACACCCCATCTGAACCAAAGGTCATCTTGATCTCCTCCCCAATCCAGACGTCTTCCTCACGCTCCCAGGAGATGGTCTGCTTCTAGCAAAATATTCCCTAACAAGGAACTCTCTAAAGAGTCCATTCCACTATTTAGAAGTCATCTTTCAAGTTCAACCTGTACTTCCTCTTATTTGTAGTCTGGAGCAATTTGGAACAAGTCTGATCCCTTTTTCTTATTTACCTGTGGGTAGTTTTGGGAAAGCTCCCTGAGCCCAAACACCTCTTGGCTCTGAAGGTTGCTCTGAGAAGTAGGTGAGAAAAGACTCAGGTGTGAGTGACTAGCATGGTGTGTAGCAAGCCCCCCAAAAGTGTCTGCTCCCTGCATGTGACAGCCATTCATATTATTAACGTTTATCTGTTTCTTCATTTCTAGTACTCCCTGCACCTGGATCCCACCCACCCTCTACACCACCTGGTCCCTTCCCAGGAATGCTCAACTTATCAAAAATGCTTTAAAAATTGAACACAGAATCCCAGAAGTTGCTTAAGCACATGCAAATAATCACCTCGTCTGAGCTATACTGTTCTCTACTGCAGTCATTTTTATCAATCATTTCACACTGTTGTTAGTACACAGTTTGTAGTAAACAAAATGCCCTGGGGTAATTTTCAAATGAACTGCCATCAAGATAGGTCACCTTCCTCTTGTAGTTGTGTAACTGATTTTTTTTTCCTTTGAACTTAAAAAAGCACTCTGTATTTGTTACAACTGGTAAATTACATTTCACCTTGTAAGTTGCAGCCCATCTTTCTCCATACTTGTAAGAAATTTTGAACCTTGATGTTCTGTCCTAGCAGAACACAATCTTGTGCATCTCAAACGTGGTAAATCGGCCTGCAGGGCTTTCGCCTAAAGCTTAGGAAGGGCAGACAAACCCAGGAGCAGAAACTGAAACTTGCACTGTGGCTCCAAGATGCTCCATAAGTAAGGATTTGGTGAATACACTTGGGCTTTCCAGGTGGCACAATGGTAAAGAATCTGCCTGCAATGCAGGAGGTGTGGTTTCTATCCCTGGGTCAGGAAGATTCCCTGGAGAAGGAAATAGCAACTCACTCCAGCATTCTTGCCTGGAGAATTCCTGGTGAGCCACGGTCGGCCATGGGGTTGCAAAGAGTCAGATACAACTGAGTGACTAAGCATGCATGCACAAATACGGTTGAGAAGGAGAACCCTATGGTGGGAGCCTGCGGGAAGCCCTGGAGGCAGAGAACACCAGGCAGAGCCAGGGAAGCACCAGGCCTGGATACTACCCTTTGGAAGCTTTCCTATTTTAGCTTTCAGGTGAGTGAAGCGAGTGCCTTTTACATGGACCCAGAGGTGGATGTGGGGTACGAGTCTACATTAAAAATGGAGATGAAGCAGAGAAGAGTTTAGAACATCTCAGCAATGATGCTCTTCCTCAGCTCGGGAGGGCTGACTTGGCTATGTCTCTTCCCAGGGCCCCTCACATCAGCAGCTCTGCCTATCTTCTTGGAACACTGGTTCTCTCAGATAATTATAGGAACTCTCCGGGGAGGGCTGTCTGGGTCACAGGTAGATGGCTGTGGGAATGCAGAAAAGGGACTTGGCAGCAGCACAGAAAGTGGATTTGCAGGAGACGTGATGAATGGAAGAGGGACTTGAGCCCACAGACCAGGGGGAAATTGTGTGAGAGAGGACCAAAAAAAAAAAAAAAAAAAAAAATTGAGCCAGGAACTGGAGGCTGAAATAGATTTTTGTTCAAAATCTGTTCCCATGGCATCTGAGGGGCACATGGGACTCTCCTGGAGTCCAGCTCCCTGGATGTTACATGGCTATAAGGTCCTATTTCTGGATGGCTTGGTAACAATGATCCCCTTGCTATGATGAAGTGACTGAACTGCTCAAGTCAGTGAATGAGAAACTTGCAGAGGCCTTTTCTCCATGTGAGGGCAGCTTACGGGAGTGTGGGGAAGTGGAAGAAGGTGAGGTGTGGGGAATCTCATTCTCCTTCTCTCTTCAGGATCTGCTGGATCACCCTGACTCAGTCTGTCTAAACATGATATAAAACTGTCTTTTTAAAGATGGTCAGAAAACAGTGGTTTGCAAAAACTAGTTTCCTTAGGGGCATTCAAATAGAAGAACCCTCCACATACAGAAAAAAGAGAGAAAGTGAAAACTGGATAAACATCTCTTTCTGTTCATGCCTCTCGTACACACGCATGCACACTAGCTCTTGGTTCAGCCTTCTCATGGAGATGGGCTGGGACCAACCATGTGGTACCCGAGACTATTTATCTGGGATAGAGGTGTCCCTAAGGTTAACCCTTCTGGATGATACAGAATGCAGTGCTCTCAGGCAAGTCTTTCCTATGTGTGTGTTTACCGTGGCCTGCCTGGTTTTAGTAAAGCTTTCTTTCAATAACCCTAAGACACCGGCCAGAATCTCTTTCACCTCCACATCACCTGCAGAGAAGCACTGTTTCTCCCTCTCTGCGCTCCAGGGCTCTCGGGTGACTTTCCTCTCATAACTCTGCTTACTAATATCACCCCAATTTTATGGAAGAGGAAACTAAAGGTTGATGAGTTAAGTGCTCCTCTGTAAGGCCATGCAGCCAGTATGTGACAGGGCTGGAATTCAAAAGTGGGCTTCTGATTCCGAAGTCCTCATTGCCAACAATCACACCATCTTGTTGTACTAACCCGGTGGCAGATGGGAAGCTCTGGTCTTCTAGTCTTTACAGTGAGTCAAGAGGAAGAGGGTGGCTGGAACCATGGTGGACGCAAGAGGGAATGGAAGGAAGAGGGGAACTGATGGGCCTTGTGTCAGGATGGCAACTGAAGAGAAATGTCTCCTCCTCGGAAGGCCTTGGAGGAACAGGGGAGCTTGGGGAAGTGAGTAGCTGTGAGAGGAAGGGCCAGGAAGAGCGATGGCTGGGAGACGAAAGGCCGAAGGAGCCGGGTCTTGTTTCCTTTATCCGGAGCGGAAAGAGAAAACCTTCTGGGGGACGAGGCACAGCGACAGATGAATCCCTGAGCCCTCCACAGTGCCGGGAAACTCAGAGCTGGAGGGGAAGATGGAATGAAAAGCTCTGGGGCTTGAAACGATGCCAGATCTGCTGGTGATAGGGCAGCAGAGAAAAAGGGGTAAAGAGAAAAGACTGGGGAGGGCACAGGCTCACAAAGAAAGGTTTCTGGCCCCAACTCTCCCCCCAGGAAGGACTGTGCAGTGGAAATCCCTGAAGCTGCCTGGAAGCTCTGCTTTGCAGTGTGGTTAACCTTCTCTCGAAGGTCTCTGGTGGACAGAAAGATGGAATATAAGAACCCGTGTGGAGAGCTGGAAGGACTGCAAACCAGAGTGTGTCCTATCGGGCCAAGCCAGTCGGCAGAGGGGTGATGCCTCAGAGTGGCGAATACTGTACATGGAGGATGAAAGCTCACTTATAGCAGCAGAGATGCCACCATACACACTGATGTTCCTTTCTCCAACAATTTCCTGTTCTTGCCCTCAAAGGGCTTCCCTCGTGTCTCAGTGGTAAAGACTCTGCCTGCTGATGGAGAAGACTTGGGTTTGACCCTAGGGTTGGAAAGATCCCCTGGGGGAGGAAATGGCAATCCACTCCTACCTATATTCTTTCCTAGGAAATCCTAAGGACAGGGGAGCCTGGCGCGCCACAGTTCATGGGGTTGCAAACAGTCAGACAAGACTTATTGACTAAACAACAACAACAACTTGCCTCCCAAACCAAAAATCGGTCCGGGAAGCTCTCTCCTCCAGCCACGCAGAGGAATAGGCCAGCCCCTGGGAGCTGTTTTAGTTGGTGACACCTTCTCTCCTTTCCTCTGTTCCCAAGACTGTTACCAAACAGCCTGTGTGTTTCCCCAGTTCATCCTACTCTTTCTAATCAGCGCTAATTGAACCACTTAACTCAAAGACAATAACATTTGCAGTTTCAAACCATTAAGAAAAGTGTCGCGGTTGAGACGTTCTGTAGAAGGCCTACTCCAGGGATGTCAGTGCAGGCTCACACACAAACATGCCCACAAGGCACACTCAGCGTGTAAACACACACACAACTAACAGTTCCAGGAAAAAATGCTGTAAAAGCATGGTCGGCAAGCGTCAGCCTGTCCTTCACCATGGGGTTGCCTGAATTATTAAAAAAAAAAAAAAAAAAAAAAAACACACCACTACTGGTTCTAACTCAGGGCTGGGAAACTGCAGCTGTGGCCTCATCCTGGTGCACCCAGAGCTTCTGCTGCCTGTATTCTCTGAGGTCCGGAGACGAACAGGAAAGAAGAGAAGCGCAGCCCCTTGGCCCCACCACGCTTAACAGCTAGAATCTTTTTAGTGGAGGAGATGGAAGGCATGCTCTCTCCAAACCCTCTGGGGCGGGTGGGGTGTCCTCCTCATCTCCTGTCATAAAGATGCCCGTCAGCAACCCCGTCACGTTAAGGAGAGGTGAATGGGGGCACAAAGGTTGCATGACATGAAAAGAACATCCTCTCTTTCAGCTTCAAGACCAGCCCTGGAAGGCCCCAGGAATGAGAGAGGGCTCGGGAGAAGCAGAGCTGCAGGCAAGGGCGAGGGCCTGGAGACATGCCAGGAAGAGAGAGGACCAGAGCAACAGGGAGAAGGGGTCAAACAAGACCCGGAGGAAAGGGGAAGGGGGGGTGGAGGAGGGGAGGGTGGGAGAGTGACCCCAGACCTGTTTCCACACTGTCAGTGGACGGAGGACAGTGTGTTTTTTTAGAGGCTTAAAGACTGAATGAAAATAGGGACTTCCCTGTTGCTCCAGTGGCTAAGACTCCATGCTCCCAAAGCAGGGGGCCCAGGTTCAATCCCTGGTCAGGGAACTAGATCCTACATGCTGCAACTAGAAGTTTGAGTGCTGCAACTACAGATTCCGCATGCCACAACCAAGACCTGGTGCGGCCGATAAATAAATAAGTAAATAGTTAAAAAAGTGAAAATAGCTCAGGGTAGGGGGTTCTCATTTCATCTCTGCCACTAGCTGTATGACTTTATGGTAAATCACTTAACTTCACTGGATTTGCGATTTCATCTGGGGGTGGGGGGTGGGATTAGACTTCTGAGTTTCCTTCCAGCTCTCAAACACTCCCATTCCAACTCCTGGCTCTGTACCCCGAAGCTGCACACCTAGTTCAATCTCTTTGGTGTGTTCCTCTTCTGCTGGGACCAGGGCCAAAACTACTCTGGTGCAGGCCCTTGTCTTCTGATTTTAGGGCTCTGCTCCTCTATTTGTCTCTCTCTGAGCTCTGGGGCTTTGCCAAGAGGGGTTGTCTCTTCTGCTGCTAGATTCCAAAACTGATGTCTTCCTTGCTCAAGTCCCACTGAGTAACATCAAGCCTCATCAATTCACCGGTAGTTGATGGGTCCCCAAGAATAGATGAGATGTTGTCAGAAAGGAGACTTTTAAAAAGGGAAAAAAGCATGGAGCAAAGAAAAGGAAAGATGGTGAAATCCATGAACTACAGGTAAGAGGCTTAAAGTCTGTCCTGGACCAAATCCCAGAAGCAGTGGTTGAAATGCAGTTTGTGAGTTCTTAGAAAGAAGTGATTATTAAGAGATGACATGTTCATGAAAACTAAGTCAGGTTTAACCTCATTCCCTTTGCAGGTAGGGTCACTCAGCTGTAAAATGAAGTGTCTATCATCACCCTGCTTTTTCCAAGGGACTGAATTATTTCAGGTGGGGCAGTGACAGGACACTGAATGACAATCACAAACTGAGTTAAGGAAGAAGTTCTGGTTTACTGCTAATCTGCCTTTAGCGTCTCTAACAAAAACAGAGTGGACTTCAGGCTCAGAGTCTCGCAGGCAAAGAGGGTTTAGCCAGAGTACACTAACACTGATCTGCAATCTCAATATTTATTTTTAAAATTTCCTTTCATTTACGATAAGTGATGTGCTTCCATTTTTAAAAGTTCCTTTTAAAATAGTTTCAGAAAGAACAGAGTGATTTAAAGAAAAATATGAAGGAGATAACAGTACAGAGGATATCTGGACTTGGCGATAGCACATAGATGGTATAATGGACACCTGAAGTTTGGGAGATCTGGATGTAAATTAAATGCAGCTGGCCAACAGCAGGGCTGGAACCACTTGGTGGTACTTCGGCTGCCTGGGTCTACAGGCACCGGCTGTGGGAAGGTCTGATGGCTGCCACTCAACAGCCATTTCCCCTTCCTCCTGCTGGCAAGTCTCTGCCCTTTTCCCCTATGATATCTGTGTGTGACTCAGGAAAACACAAACTGATCTAAGTTATTTTTTGTGCTCTGGGACTTGCTGACAGTTGAGGGAAACCTATGCACTTCTTCACAGAATAGTATTTTTGGATACATTAATTAAAACACATAGGATTACAAAGGAAATGAATTACACCGAAAGTTATTAAAATATATATAAAAAAAAAAAACACACCCAACGTCAGGGTTTAGTCAATATATGTACTTCTTCATTAACACACCAAATAACAAGATTGAGCAATAGGTCTGACATCTAAAACTCAAGGCAGCACAATGAGATGAGTCAACACAATGTTGAAATTCCTGCAACTACTGCAACATGATATAAAATTACTTGTGATTTCCATTGGTGATAAAATCATAGGTACACTAGTTTTACTGTGATTTTTGGCTTACATTCACATTCAAAGGACATGATAACTTTGAGTTAGAGGTTAATAAAAATAAAGAGATAATTTTCTCCCGTCCAAATTCATGGACCTTTTGAGTACCTGGTCTCAGTCCATCGCTGGGGCTGGGAAGCAGAGTTCTCTTCCCTGGTCCCACAGTTTATACTGTTGTCCAAATCTGGACAGTGAGATAGGAGAGGAAGTTCGGTGAGAGGCATGTGGGGAAGGACTTCTTTGCTTTTGAAAAGAGATGCAGAAATAAGACACTGCTGCTTCTCCTGACTTTGGAGATTGGTGTGTGGGCATGCAATGCCTGGAGCTATGGCAACCATCTTGCAGCCAAGAACGAACTGTGGTCAAGCTGAGGGAATGGCTCGACAAAGAAGAGGAATAGAACTAAGGTACCTGAGGCTGACCTGGGGCCACATCTCAGTTAAATAACCCATCCTGGAGCCACCCTCCTTTGGGACTGACCTACGTGAGGTCGGTCTCGGCATCGATGGCCTTTCACTTGCAGCACGAGACACCTATAGCCTAAAGTGGCCTATGCGCCTTCCCATAGTTAATGCATCTTCTTTAATCTCCATGACGAAACTAGCATTCCCTAACGTTTCTGAGTCACGGGAGTTGCTCTGTGTCCTAAACCCGTCTCTGCCATTTCCCGCCCCCAGTCTCTCAGGGTCCTCAATGTACAACTGAAGAGTTGCCATCTAATGAGAACTGACCAGGTGGAGGCCACAGGAAGGGCTGATGCCAGGACAGCTCTGGTGCCACCCCGAGCATCGGCTCAGAGCTCTATTCTGGTGCAACCACTGGGGTGGGGAAGAGGAGGAGGAGTCAGGGTGAGGAAAAGTCAGTCTAGAAAGGAGGGCACAAGCGGAGTAGGAAAGCCGGATATGAAGAGAACATCTAGGTTTCCAAACCTGGTTCTGTTCAAATATCAGGACTGACACCACACCAATTCTTAACATGAGATCTCTTTTTTCCCTTTTCCCCCATCACATCTCTGCCTCTAGCTTCCAATCTATCGAGGTACACATTCCTCAACATACAGCCACAAATCTGATAGAAAGCTTGCAGAAGATACCAGACAGACTGTATAATCTCTGCTAATCCTGTAATCAGAAGCTAAACCCAGGACACAAGTGGATTTGCAAAGTAAGGCTTTTAGAAACTCAAATGGCATTAGCAGGCCACAGAGACCAATGTATGCAGTGACTGAGTGAGACCCATCAATCCAGAAGCAGACTCCTTCCTTCTACTCCATGTGAGCCCTGGGGAAAAAGGAAGGACTGAAGGGGAATGGGCTGTTATACCTGAGGAGGACAGCAAGGCCATCCCAAGTCCCTTGTCACAGGGTCTCTGAAGTGATAGTCCGGGAGTAGGAGTGAGAGGAAGAATAAAAGGCAGGGGAGGTTAGGAGCATGGGAAGATCAGCCCATTCCTTATTCTGCTGCCTCTGCTGCTAAGTCGCTTCTGTTGTGTCCGACTCTGCGCGACCCCACAGACGGCAGCCCACCAGGCTCCCCCGCCCCTGGGATTCTCCAGGCAAGAGTACTGGAGTGTGGTACCATTGCCTTCTCCATTCCTTATTCTAAACCCCCTTTTATTATTTTCTTTGGGAGAAAAATAACGGATTCCAGAAAAGCGAGAACAGGGAAGGCATAGAAGAACAAGCACATTGTACATGCACAGGGCCCGTGCAGAATATTCCTTGGTAACCAGCTTTCAAGTCACTGGTTTCAGAGTCTCTGCTCACACCTGACCTGCTCTCGGGGACAAAGGTCTCTGAAACAGGCAGGGCTATATTTGTCCACAAAGCTTGTCTCATCGGGAGCCTGCCTGTCCCTTGGTGGATGGGGCCTAAACAAATCTTTCTGTGCTACCCATCAGGGCCACATAGCTCCTTGATGGGCTGTGTGGAGAAGGGATTAACACACCAACCACAAGTGCCACAGGCCCCAGTGAGGCGGAGGGGCCCTGGAGACAGGAGGTGGCCTGGGAAAAACTTCCCTTCAGCCGAATGGAAATACTTCACTGGTTTTCTTGTCCACGAGTCCCCATGTGACAGCACTGAGTCTGTGGGTGGGTCACTGTGCGGGGCCATGTCCCTGTTCCTTTTGGGGACCAAACGTTCCTCAGGATAAGCTGAGTTGGGGCCAGTGCAGGAGACCCTGCTCTGTTAGCTCTGGTCCCTGACACAGCCCCTCTCAGGCTCACAGCCCTTCCTAGGGATTTCTGAAAGAAAAAGATTTAAAAAGTTGTCCGGTTATGCTGTCATATTTAATGGGCACCCTTCAGAAGAGCTGCAAAGTTTAGTTTAAGCACAATGTTTACAACAAGTACAATTATTTCAGCAGACTAATATGGGGAAACCATGTGTTTTGACATTTTTGTCCAGTTGACCATCAGGCCCTTGATCAGTATCTTAAAAACAAGACAAAGGGGTTTCTAACCCTGGCAAAGGTGGAACAGGGATGAGAAACCCAGGGACACTGAAATACAGGGAGACAGGCGCAGCTCTGAGATGGCCCACACGATGGGCCAAAGCTCAGCCATCCTCTTGGCTTCTCTCACAAAGAGAGAACATAGCAGCCTAACAGAGATATACATGTCAGACCCCTCCCAAACATGAGAAACCTCCAAATCTCTGTGTGCCAGGACCACTGTCCTCCAGGCGCCCATGTCTTAAGAAAAATCCCTCAACACCTACTGAAGTCTTCTCCTTCCTAGAAAACAGTATTTAACAAGAATGGTCTTATTGACTGAAGCAAGTGAGTGAAGGTTACGTGTTTAGAAAACTCATTAATAACAAATACCATTCTTAAAGAGACAGACTCAGACAGAGAGAGGAGCTGGCAGGAAGCCCATCCCTTAGGCTGCCCTAAACATGGGGCAAGCTTGCGGATGGTGGTGCTGAAGGCCAGAGGCTGGCCGGCCTCCGATCAGAGCAGGAGTTCGTCTTTGTCTCAATTTGATGACGACTTTTACCCAATAGCTCCCAGAGGTACAGGGCAGAGGGTCTCATTTCTGTCCTTTTACAGACAGTGCGAGCAAATGACTGCTTTAATTGGTTAGGAAATCAGAAGGCTCAAGCCAACAGAGGGTCCTGCCCTCTGCTGGGCAGGGACCCACTAGAGTAGAGTGTTGGACACAGGCCCCATCTTCTTGGAGGTTTCCCCTAGAGGGGAGAATCAGAATGCCCCCGACTTGTTGGCTGGTTAGTCTTTTCATATTCATCTCTCTCTTTTTCACTTACTGGCTCGTGTGTACACATGGCCTTGAATGGGTCCCATGGACTGGCATTGGGAGGCAGACTGTCAGATGCCAGGACAGGAAGGATGGAGATGAAGCTGCTCTGTGTGCCTGGGATCCCAAGATGGTCTCCCCTTGGGGAGCGATCCCCAAGGGCTCAGAGCCAGCTCCACAGCACCACCGAGTCACCAGACCAGAGAGGCCAGTTTTTGGGGGTGAGGGAAGCAGGGAGAGAGGGTGTCCAGCCCAGAGACCGCTCACTTACACAAAGAATCCTTTCAGAGTTATTGGCTGGCAGGGCTCCTCTCAGACTTTTTTTTTTTCAAGGGCTTGTGCACTGAATACAAATCAAGCAGCTTCACTGGGCTGTCACACAACTGGCTCCAGACACCAAGACAGTGACACAGAATGGGGCTCTTCTAGCCGAGTGGCCAGCGTTCAGGCATCACAGTAGGAGGCGCCCAGATCCCCAGCTGGTGGTCCCACAGAAGCGGGGCCTCAGCACCTCTTATCAGAAGCAGAACCATTTCAGTCTGGTGTCCTTCAGAAAAATAGTTTCAAGTAGACCAACATGACAGGTTCCCAAGAGCATGCTGCTTAGCATTCCTGGCTGGTAGCGAGGAAAAACTGAAAAGACAGGGATACTGGGAGATGTGTATAA
>SJXQ01003498.1:744057-777440 GCA_006408695.1 Aepyceros melampus
ATGAGGTAGTCCTGTTATCCTTGTGCAAAAACAAACAAATCTACCTCTCTGCTGTGGCCAAATTCAGAACTGCGTGCGAGAGAGGCCAGACGTGAAACACACACAGAGAGAGAGTATGGCTAGGATGGACAGATGAACCAACCAACAAACGGGGAAATTCTAATTCTTCCCTCTACATCTGCTAGAGGAGCTGAAGGGCCTAGCTTCCCTTACTTCACATTCACTCACCCCTAGTTCCTCTAGACAGAAAGGTGATTTCCACTGGAAGTGTGTGCAGATAGAACTGTCTCTAAAACCACAGATTAAGAGCCGGCTGGGGAGATCTCACTCCTGAACAGGCTCCTGCAATGAGCAAGGAAGGAGGCCTCCAGGAACCTGGGTGTCAGCCAACCCACCCATCGGTCGTTCCATGACTCGTGGGAAAGCCAGTGGGGTGGGCTCCAGGCGAGGCTTCTAAGGGTAAGAGCCTGGCCTTTGGCTGAAGGAGGGGGTAGGCTGAGGACGGTCACAATAGCCACCGAGAGACAAAATTCAAGCCCGCATTTTCATTCTCATTCGGGATCTTCCAAGTCTCCATCAGAAACTACTTAGATGAGACAAATGAACCCACCTCGCCAGGCCAGTACTGGATGATGAGCCGAGGCCATACCAGCTGCAAGGAAGAGAACCCAAGCTATGGCTGAAGCAGACAGCATAAAACCGGAACAATTAATGAGCTGCGTGAGGCAGCCTGATGGCCAAAGATGCTGATCCACAAAGAAACTAAACAGCAGATCAAGAAGCCTGGCAAAGACAAGGCGGTGCCAACTTGGCGCTGCTCTACCAACTGGGGGGATCAGAGTGGCTGGGAGGCCACAAAACACCTACAAGACACAGTGGAAAAGGACAACAGGTTGCAAGCCACACTGAACAGACTAAAAACACAGAAAACGTTCCAAACTGAGTGCTTCTTAGATTCGGTCAGAAATGTTCGAGGCTAAGTATAGAAAGTGTGTTCCCACCTTGTTCACTCCCTCTCAACTTAAGGTATCCTCGGAAGCAGGGAGCTGCTCCACGAGGGGCCCTAGACTATTCCTCGGAGAACAAACCTAAGCGATGTGACTGCTTTTTTTAAACAAATTCTGTGACACATCCATGGTCAAGGAAAATGGAGCCACAACATGAGAAGAATCATCTTTCCTCAAGGCAAAAGGGCCAGAAAGTCAACAGCAAAGCTGGAGAAGGACCCAGGTGGCCAAGCTCCCAGTCAGACTCTCCACACAGCTGTCTGCTCCCCTCTCCACCGTCCCCTAGTGTTTTAAATTAAGAGTCTGTGGATGGAATTATTTGTTCTTTAGCCATGCAAAATCCGGGAATGGACAGCTGACAGATATAAGGACCCTGGGCAGAACCTCTGGACTCCTCTCGTGGCCCAGCTGGGGGCCCACCGACTGCACTGTAGCTCGGGCGCTCAGTGGGATATTTACAGCTGCCTTTAAATTTACCCGACTCTCCATAAAGCGAGGTAATGGGGCGCCCTTTACTGCTGCTCGTGGTGATTGTCCTAACATTCTTTAATTAGCAAAAAGCGTTGGCACAGCCACTTCAAAGTATTTGATCTTACGGTCCTGGTGTTCCCTATTTCAGGCTCAACAGCCCTCACTCCCTTTGGAGAAAATGTACTTTAGCAAATTTGAAACTGACAGGCACATGCGTCCATGAGCACAAAGAAGTGTATTTGTGTACCTACACTCACGCTTCACAAACCCACAACTGCCAGAAGCCCATGAACCTTGATGATATTTCCATAAAACTCCTGCTCAGCAATCTGTCATCACGGGGATATGAATTTTAAAAACTGAGGACTGGTGAAACCTTAAGGTCATCAGGATCTTCCTTAAATTTCTATTAAAAAAAAACAAAAACAAAAACCTGGTCGTTTCAACACCTATCTTTTCAAAGATTTATGGAGTAGGGTTAGGGTTCTTGATACACCATTAGGGAGGCCTGAACTCCTATTCACCTGAGCCAAAAAACAGTCCTCTTCCTTCTGAAATAATTAATTCCCACTATAATCGAGGTGTTGGGCACAAGATGGGGAAGGTCTCTGCTTTTATGGGATGTGCAAGTAAACAAGATAATTTCATATAACGGTATACCAAATAAGAGAGTAAAATCCAGGGATGTGACTATGATTGGTGGGGCTGCTAAAGTAGTCTAAAGACAGGGTAGTCATGGAAAGTCTCAAGAGACCTGCTCAAGAAGAAGCGGACCACCTGAAGATGTGGGGGAATATTCCAGACAGAACAGTTATATTTGTGTATAATTGCATTGCTTGGTTAAGGATCCAATTTGTGCTGGAGATACTTGAAAAGCCATTTGCTTGTAACTCTCACTCCTACAGGAGAGAACCAGCTCAGAATATTCCAAAAGAAAGAAGAGCAGCTCAGCTCAAGGGTAGGGGTCGACCAGAAAGATGATAACACACGAGCCCACAGGGCAGCCAGGGCACCGACCGGCTGAGGGCCTGTGGCCCACGGGGCACCGTTTGTGCGTGTGAATGCTTGTGTCACATGTGTGTCCTTTTTTTTTCTGGCCCACGTGGCATGCGGGATCTTAGTTCACTGACCAGAGATTGAATCCAAGGCCCCTGCACGGGGAGTGAGGAGTCTGAACCACTGGACCGCCAGGGAAGTCCCTTGGTGGTTATTTGAGTTATGAGGGGGAAGAATACTGGAGCATTCCAAGCAAATCAGTAACATCATCTGATAGAGCATCACAAAGATTGTTTAGGTGGCTGCAGAGAATAGACTTCGAGGGAAAGAGGGAAAAATCTATGTCTTGAATACTTTAACTTCTAGTTTTGAGTAAATATTCTGTGATATAAGATGTTAACATAAGAGGAGGCTGGGTGAAGACCACAACCTATAATCTGAGTATGTTTAACCTGTCTCTGAGTCTAAAATTATCTCAAAACTAACTGTTAAAAAACAAACAGTGAGAAACACTTGGTATCTTAAGTGAAGAACTGAAAGGCCTAAATTAGGGGTAATACCAAAAACAGAGAGGAAAAAATGAAAGGAAAAGAAAAGATTCTCTCAGAACTGACTTTGGTTAAAAATATATCCCTTCTATACTAGTTTCCTTATTTTTAATACTACTGCTACTACTAGTATTACTATTAGCTAAGACTGATGGATTTTCCTTACTTGCTGCTGGTTAGATAATACCACAAAATAAGTACAGTTGTCAATCCCAATACACACATGCAGAATCTGAAGTTTAAAGAAGTGACTCACATACACAGCATATACAAAGTAGACAAATAGAACCATGATTTGAACCCAGGTTTCTCTGATTCCAGAATACTTTTACAATCTCCACACAGTATAATACCCAGTAATATGTATGCATGCACGAAAGCAAAAGTGAAGTCGCTCAGTTGTGTCCGACCCCGCGACCCCATGGACTGTAGCCTACCAGGCTTCTCCGTCTATCGGATTTATTCATTCTCTCTCTCTCTCTCTCTCTCTCCCCCTCCTTCATTTAACATATTTTCTAGGACTCAGTTGAGGGAAATGAAGTGTTTGGGCTTTCACCAACCAAAACATGAATAAACTGAATAAATTTATAAAGCCACTATGTATTTGTGTATAACTGCAGGCATGGACTCTTGGTTAAGGATCCCATTTGTGCTGGAGATACTTGAAAAGCCATTTGCTCATAACTCTCACTCCCACATCTGCATTTACATCTGCTTGGCTCTGATCTTTAGGCTTTTCTTAAATCTCCAATGAGTGTGAAACTCAACATTTCTGTGACTTAGCTACAGTTGAGCCAAATTTTGTAGCAGTGCCAAGCAGTACTTCTAATACTACTGGTAAATGCTTAGATGTTCTTTGGGATAAAAACCAATAGGCCATATAAAGAGTGAGAAAAGTATTACAAAGAGGAATCAAGGCAGATTTTGTGAGTTTATCTGGTCTACCTGCCCCCTTCTCTTGGTCCACGTGATGATTCCTGTTGCAATGACTCAGGGAACCTGCTCATTTTCCAATGGGAAGACCCAGTGGCCACATCACCCATACTTGGCTGCTCTCCTGTCCCCCCACAAGCACAGGAACACAGAGTACTTACCTGCTGGTGATTAAGATAAACCCTCCCCCTTCTCTTCCTAAGTGGCATATCACATTATCACAGTGGTTTAAAATTTGAATGCTGAATAGATTTGAGATTGAAACCAGATTCTGTCACTGCAGTCAGCTGAATGAACCCCAGACAGATAATGCCCATGCCCCAAACCCCAAACCTGTAAATGCTACCGGATATGAAAGAAGAGTCTTTGCAGATGAAATTAAGTTAAGGGTCTTTGCAGATGTGATTAAGTTTGACACCACCCTTGCTTGTCCAGGTGGGCCCTAAATTCAATGGCAAGTGTCCCTGTGTCAGAGGAGGCAGACAGGAGAGGAGAAGTCAACGTGCCCAAGGAGATGGCCTTGATACAGCCACAAATCAAGGAATAGGACGGTCACTGGGGCTGGAACAGACAAAAAGCCAAGCACAGATTCCCCTCTAGGCCCATTGGAGGGAGGCTGGCCCTTTCAGATTTTGCACTTTTAGCCTCCAAGACTGTGCGAGAATAAATTTCTGATTTTCTAAACCACCATATATGTGGTAATTTGTTATGTCAGCTTTAAAGTCACTTACTAGCAATAAAGTTACTTACTAGTTCTGTGATTCTGAGAAAGCTTCCTAAATTCATCTGCAAAATGAGGAATCTAATGGTACCTCCATTGCAGAGCTGTTGTGATGATCAACATGGAAACCAACCAACGCTCAGGGCAATGTTGCCGTCAACATCACTGTCTTAACTGCCACATGAAGGCAATTAAAGGGAAGGATAAACCACAGGGCTTATAACAGGCTAGTGCACCTGAAGAGTACATTTCCAAGGCTGTTGGCTGGTCCTCTCCAGGCTGTCTGGCCACACTGATGATGGCGCTCAGAAGGGGCACAAACTGTTTATTCCACAGAGGCAGTCATGAGGGCATTGGGAGGTTTCTCCCTCCCTCAGACCTGACAGCCCGAAAAGAAACAGGAAGTCCTAGCAAACTAGCCTCAGAGAAGAGGAGAGGCCTTGCCATGCTCTAGCTCTTTGCCATTCTTATGAAGCATCTTGTCTTCTCTAAGGCTTTCTGCAAATTGCTCTGGATAGGACCTGCCAGAAGAAGCTTTCTTGTCCATTTTCTTCCGACATCTTTCTTTACAGTTCTTGGGGGAAAGGGACAGTGGATTTTGAGGGCACTGGGAAGAGTGGGTAATTCTAGAACAGTTGTGTCATCTTGAAGCATCAGGCTCAAGGAATAAAACCCATTCCATTTTTATGGGTAGTAATGACATGGCCATGGGCTCACTACAGGATCGCAGGCAAGAAAAACAATCTTACTTTTTCGTAATGGTGACTTTATCCATTAAACAGAAACTTCATGACCCACTGATTCTTGAGGGATATCTGTGCAGGTGGGTGGAAGTGAGAGAAAGATGCGTGCGCGCGCGCGCGCGCACACACACACACGTTTGTTGCCTTAGGTAGAAGGTGACTATTTCCTTACTGACCATTTCTTACATCTTGTCACTAATTCACCAATCAACTGGTGTCTTTCCCTTTGTGAAGGTCAGCTTCCATATTTTTCTTTCCTTCTGTTTTCCAAATCCCTTTTCCTTCTGTGGGGCTTTTTCTTTTCTTAGTTAAAATGGCAGCATAAAATGTATAAAAATAGACAAGGTGCTTGAGTAGGGTTTGGCAGCCTGACAGTATTTAAAACAGGAGCCAGAGTTGCAGGGAGTACACATGTGATCTTCCTGCCACGGATGGACCTACCTTAAGGGGCCCAAAAGCCTCCTGGAGGCAAGATAGTACCCTGCTCACTCCTGGCAAACCCTGCGAGGCATGGACATCTAGTGGCAACTGAGGATAATGCCTCAGGGATGCAGGTCAGGCTGGGAGTGGTCTACTGTGGGCTTTACAGGAGCTCAATTATCCTGGGGGGCTTCCCAGGGGCTTAGTGGTAAAGAATCTGTCCCTGCTGATGCCAAAGATGCATTGAGCCCTGCCTAGGTGAGGAAGATGCCCTGGAGAAGCAAATGACAACCACTCCAGTATTCTTGCTGGGGAAATTCTATGGACTGAGGAGCTTAGCAGGCTGCAGGCCATGGGGTGGCAGAGAGTCAGTCATGACTGAGCAGCTGAGCACGTGTGCAAGTATCCTGGGTCCCCTAAGAGCCAGTTCCCTGGATGACCATTTCCTTCACTTCTAATTAGGGGTCCCAAGTCACTCATAATGGCTCTGTGGAAGGCCATGGTTAGCCCCAACCAGCAAAGTATAACGAGAGCACCTGCACACAAAAGCACAGAAGACAGGCACTTGGAAGTGTCTTTAAGCCCCAGGTTTAAATGCCAATTAGCCACACACTGCCATCTTGACTGAAGGGCTGAGCTCAGAACTGACACAGACTCTGATATTAATTAGTTGTGTGGCTCTAGCTAAGTCACTATGCCTCTCTGAGCTCCATTAATAACATCTGTTACATGAGAGGTTAAGTCTAGATGATCTCCAAGATCCTTTTTAGCTTTAACACTCAGTGACCTATGAGTCTTTTTAGTAGCTGGGAAAATACAGTCTGCTCTGCTTTGGATCTCCGCTTTGGCACTGTGGATCTCTTAGATTCAACTGAAAGAATCATCTGCTTCTCAACTTCGTGGCGCACATCCAAGACTTGGCTACAATCCCAAAGGATCAACCTTCTTCACAAAGCTTCGTATCTGGGGAAGGCTGGGAATCATGGACTATGAGAGCTGGAAGGAATTTTCTAGTCCATTCCTTTAATTCTAGAAATGAAGAAACTAAGGTTTAGTTCAAGATTTGTCACATGTCTAATCAGTGGCAGAAAGGGGACTAGAACTCAGGTGTCCTACTCTCCGTGCAGGTGCCCAGCTGCTGACACAGCCTGGCCCGATCACTGACTGGCTTCTCCAGCTCTATCACAGCAGTCTCTCTGTGGGAAACCACCAGTGAAAACACTCTCAGCACAGGAGTTCTTCCTTCTCTCGTCTCCAAGTGTAAGTCTTCCTCTTCTTATTCCCTGATGGCACCACTCCAAATCAAGGAAGCAGGAGAATCAGGGACTGTGAGGAGCAACAGACAGATGGCTAGATGATACTCGAGTGACAGGATTAGAGGTTCCAGTGTCACTTTTTCTTCAAAGGGGCTGTGTGTGCTGCCATGGCCCCACAGCCTCCCTGGTCCAGTGGATGGTTTCCAAGATGCTCCCTTATCCTCGCTGGCCTACAAAGAGCAAAGCCATCCTATGTAGAACTCCGTGGGCTGCATGAAGCTTGGGCATACTCATCAACATCACTCACAAATATTTACCAGGAGACTGCCTCATTACTAAGTATTGGTTTGATCCTACCCTTCCATCCACCTCCACAACATTTGCTGGGCCTGGCGCTGAACACATGGGGCCTGAATTTGCCCAGATCAGCCAGGCAGGCTCCTCTTTTCTCGAGTGGGAGGGGCAGCCGTATTCCAGTGGACCATCCAGACCCGGGCCTAGGGTCTCCTCTGGAACTCGACCAGCTCAGAGCCAGCTGTGGCAAAGAGAGGAACTTCTCAATAGGAGATTTCCGATTCTCCTTCATGGATCCCTGACAGGCTAGATTCACAGCTCTGAGTAAGATGGGAGTGCCCAGCTTGAGGGCTTCCCAGGTGGCACTAGTGGTAAAGAACCTGCCACCAATGCAGGAGATGCAGGTTTGCTCTCTGGATCGGGAAGATCCCCTGGAAAAGGGCATGGCAACCCACTGCAGTTTTCTTGCCTGGAGAATCCTATAGACAGTGGAGCCTGGCAGGCTACAGTCCATAGTGTTGCACAGAGTCAGACACAACTGAAGCGACTTACCATTCACGCACGCACGTCCTGCTTGAAGCTGATGATGTGCAAATGGGGCTTAGTTAAGAGAGCAAACAGAGCCACTAACAACCCAGATGGAACTAATCTCCATTTCTTTCTTTGATCATTAGGCTGGTGCAAAAGTAACTGCAGTTTTGCATTATTGAATTTTGCTGTTATTGGAATATATTCTTAAATAAATGTATGTTCTACATCATTTTAATGTGCATTTCTCGCTTTATTTTTTATTTATTTTTTTGCAAATGACTTACTACTTGCTGTTTATATTTATTTTAGACTAGGGAAATGATGTTAGACAAAAAGCAAATTCAACCCATTTTCTTGTTTGAGTTCAAAATGGGTCAGAAAGCAGCAGAGACAACTCACAACATCAACAATGCAACTGGCTCAGGAACTGCTAATGTGCAGTGGTGGTTCAAGATGTTTTACAAGGGCAACAAGAGCCTTGAAGGTGAGTGCAATGGCCAGCCATCGGAAAAGGATGACCAACTGAGAGGATCATTGAAGCTGATCCTCTTACAACTACATAAGCAGTTGCCGAAGAACTCAACATTTGACCATTCTACAGTCGGTAGAATATAGAATGCTTCAAATGCATTTGAAGCAAATTGGAAAGATGGAAAAGCTCTGTAAATGGCTGCCTCACCAGCTGACCACAAATCAAAACAATCGTGGGTTTGAAGTGTCATCTTCTCTTATTGTATGCAACAACACAAAGCATTTCTCAGATTGTGATGTATGAAGAAAAGTGGATTTTATGCGACAATTGGTGACAATCAGCTCAGTGGTTGAACTGAGAAGCGCTCCAAAGCACTTCCCAAAGCCAAACTTGCATCAAAGAAAAGTAATGGTTACTGTTTGGTGGTCTGCTGCCAGTTTGATCCACTACAGCTTTCTGAATCCTGGTGAAACCATTACACATCTGAAAAATATGCTCAGCAAACAGATGAGATGCACAGAAAACTACAATGCCTGCAATGGGTATTGGTCAACAGAAAAGGTTCAGTTCTCCATGACAACACCCAACCTCATGTAGCACAACCAGTGCTTCAAAAGTTAAATGAACTGGACTATGAAGTTTTGCCTTATCCACCATATTCACCTGACCTCTCGCCAATCAACAACCACTTCTTTAGGCATCCTGACAGCTTTTTGCAGGGAAAATGCTTCCACAACCAGCAGGAGGCAGAAACTGCTTTCCAAGAGTTCATTGAATCCCAAAGCATGGATTTTTACTCTACAGGTTAAACAAACTTATTTCTTCTTGGCAAAAATTTGATTATAATGATTCCAATTTTGATTAATAAATATGTATTTGAACTTAGTTATAATGATTTAAAATTCAAGGTCTGAAAGCACAATTATTTTTTCACCAACCTAACAATAATTGTTATGACTGAAACAAGTTAAATAAAGGATCTACTTTATCAGCCCCTCCTCTCTCTCCCTTCATCCTACACACATCTCATATACCCTTCACTGAAGTTTTGTTTTCCTTTTATCTTCTGGGTGTGCTGCACAGTATATGGGATTAGTTCCCAGCCCAGGGATGGAACTAGGACCCCCTGCACTGGCAGCTTGGAGTCTTAACCACTGGACTGCCAAGGAAGTCCCTCACTGAAGTTTTTTATGCACTGTTCCCCCACCTTGCCTCTGCCATGAACTCTATGCAGAGTGAACATACTGAACATTTTTCTAACAGTGATGAAAACACCAAGCTCAGGATTTGAAGACTAGATTGAGATGCTGGCTCTGCTGCTTTCTGAGCGTATGACCTTGAGTATGTTATTTGTCTGCCTGAGCTCAGTACATCCACCCACAAAATGGAGACAACTATGGCAACTATGTCACCGGGTAAAGGAAGATTAGACAAGAACAGATCCATCCATCTAGCCAGCAGACAAACATCCCAGTAAATGAGATGAAACCTGAGTTCTTATTGACTGGGAGAATACTCTGAAGAATCACTTCTATTACCCAAGTTCTAGACATCTGAGCTCTGCCAGGGTTCAAGGACTGGCCCCCCACTCACTATGTGATTTTAGGTCACATGTTAACTATTAACGTCATTATTATTCGACTGCAAATGCATGGTAAAATGTCGGTCGACAATGGGGAACCCAACTCGCCAACGTGGAACCGCTTTCACTCCATCAGGGACTTCAGAACGTCCCTGGCATATTTCAGGATGCTTCCGGTTACTGGGCAGCAGAGAATGCTGAGATAAGGGTGTGGCACAACCCGGAGAGCCGAGAGATCCAAGACCTCTGTTCTTAAGCAAGAGCTCATGTGGAGGTGGTAGAAAAGCAAGCTTGCTAAGGCAGAGGAGGGCGGGGCACAAGGAAAGGCGCCTGGGGGTAAGCATCACTAACATGCTAACATGCCAAGTCGCTTCAGTCGTGTCCAACTCTGTGCATCCCCACAGACGGCAGCCCACCAGGCTCCCCCCTCACTGGGATGCTCCAGGCAAGAACACTGGAGTGGGCTGCCATTTCCTTCTCCAATACATGAAAGTGAAAAATGAAAGTGAAGTCGCTCAGATGTGTCTGACTCTTAGCGACCCCATGGACTGCAGCCCACCAGGCTCCTCCATCCATGGGGTTTTGCAGGCAAGAGTACTGGAGTGGGGTGCCATTGCCTTCTCCAAGCATCACTAAACCAATGCCGTATTCTACCTCAACTCTGTGCATCCCCACAGACGGCAGCCCACCAGGCTCCCCCCTCACTGGGATGCTCCAGGCAAGAACACTGGAGTGGGCTGCCATTTCCTTCTCCAATACATGAAAGTGAAAAATGAAAGTGAAGTCGCTCAGATGTGTCTGACTCTTAGCGACCCCATGGACTGCAGCCCACCAGGCTCCTCCATCCATGGGGTTTTGCAGGCAAGAGTACTGGAGTGGGGTGCCATTGCCTTCTCCAAGCATCACTAAACCAATGCCGTATTCTACCAGGTGGCTTTCCAGGGCTGAGCCACAGACAGTCCCACCCCCACTAGGCAGAGAAAGGGGCAGTCGTTTTCCCTAGTGGGAAAAGGCCGATCAAGTTCTGTTCCCTCTCCTACACTGGTCCATCCAATGCCCCGGAGTCTCCTCTCACCAGAAGTAGGGGCAGGTTGCTACGCAGCTCTTCCCAGGCAGTCCAGGCAACAAAGAAGAGCTGGTTAAGCTCCTGGGGCAAAGGGTTTAAGACCCACTCAGTCCAAACTCTGGGCACGGGGAGGGGAAAGGGCGCGGCGCTGCAAAGAGTGAGAAACCGGGGCTCCGCTGCATGAATTAACAAGGGTTGTGCCGTGGTGGCTGGGAGTTCACCTCGATCCTTCCCGTTGGTGGTTGTGCTGTCCCAGGTTGTCATTCCCCTAGCTCCCCGCACTTGGTCTTTCCTTCCACTGTTTGCCTCCCCCGCAACCCTCATTAAGAAAACGATCATTTAAAGCCCNGCTTCTTGGACCTGTATGCTGAACAGGTTCTAAAACCATGTTCTGCTACAAATAAGTATGGTGGTAGTGGCTTAGTTGCTAAATCTTGTCCGACTTTTGCAACCCCATGGATTATAGCCTGCCCGGCTCATCTGTCAATGGGATTTCCCAGGCAAGAATACTGGAGTGGGCTGCCATTTACTTCACCAAAAGAAAGTTTAATTTTTAAATTATCCAGAAAACCATAAACAACTTTCTGACTTCCCAGTGGCTTTCTTCCTCCTTTGTATGAAGGGCCTTAGCTCTAGCTGCAAAGATGCTCTTTTTCCAGTCAGCAACTCACCATAAGCAGATTTAAACTCAGCAAAGTATTTAAAGATTAAAAACTCAAAGTGGTCCATCTTAAAGAAATAAACTAATCTTGAAGGATAAAAAACAGATTTTCATTTAATTTTTACAATTTGAGGAAAGAAGGATTATATTTATCTATTTTGTACACAAGTAAAGTGAGGCACATAGAAGTCAAGTGGATTGACAAGTGGTCATGTAGCTTCCTGTAAGTAGCAAGAGGAAGAGCTGGAATTGGAACCCTAGTATAACTGTGGACAAAGGCCATCCTATTTTCAGTTCAAGAGTCATTAGGACACCAAACAGAAAAGATAGGCGTTATCAGATAGAGGATGATATTTGAGCAATGTGTTTGGCTCTAAACTCTGACAGCCATTGCAAAAGGGAAGCAAATGTGTTAAGTGATGAAGTTTTCATTTTCTTGTATTTAAGACACCAAATCATCTGAAAGAAAGAAAAAAAAAATCATTTCCTGGACCCATCTCTATGAGTGACATGTAGATAACATCTGACGATAACTTCTACTGTTTTTACATATGACTTTAAAATGCTGTCCAAGGCAACCACTCACTGCAGCAAAGGGTAGGTAGAGTGACTGAGGCTGTCAATCCACCCCTCACCCCCAGCTTCCAACCTGCCCTGCTACCCTGGCCCCAGGTGAGGGTATACACTTGGAGTGGGAGCTGGCACTGGATGCCAATGAGTGGCCATGCTAAAGGAGCCAGAGCCAGGAGGAGCCGCCTCAGGATCCCTGAGTATCCCTGCTCAACACCTTTACAGGTTTACAGGTGTAGAAACTATACCCCAGTTATCAAAAAACCTGACTCCCAGAACATGATGAATGTTAATGACCTCAAATTCAGGATGTCCAAAGCTGGACAAGAACACCTGCTACACTTCTGGAATGAGCTGGAAAAAAAAGCCCAACAGGTAGAACTTTATGCAGAGCTTCAGGCCATGAAATTTGAGGAGCTGAACTCTTACCAAAAGGTGACTGATCAATTTAATCATTCTTCCCAGAGAAAGTGGATGCTTGAACAGAACCTGTCCCTTGAGAGGTGTTGGGCAGGGATACCAGGGATCCAAATCAGCTGCAGGCCTGGGAAACTGAAGAACAAGGACATTTCCAGATTTCTTGGAACAAAGTGGCAGTTCTTCTGGCTGGTGGGCAGGGGACAAGACCTAGTGCTGTGTGTCCCTACGGGATGTATGATGTTGGTGTGCCATCCTGTAAGACACTTTTTCAGATTCAGTCAGACTGTATCCTGAGGCTTTGGTAGTTAGCTGAATAATATGATGGCAACAAATTCATCTTTTTGAGGTAATATAATAACCAGTGAAAGAACAATGGAATCCACAAAGTTTATGGTGTATGAAGTATTAGGGGAAGATGAGTTTTCCCCAGTGAAGGACAAAGACAGTCAGAATGGACAACTCTACTACTGCAAGGCATGTTTTGATGTCCCTCCATCATTGTTGGGTCTTCAATGCAAGAGGCCATGTCATAGATGAAGGTGGCTCTCGCCTCCCAGCAATTCCCCTCTTGAAGGGTGCCAATGATGCACCAATCCAATGTGAAATCTCTCCTCTTATTTCCTATCCTGGAGAAGAACTAAAAAGTTATATGACGTTTATAATAGCCAGGACATGGAAGCAACTTAGATGTCATATAACTTTTTAGTTCTTCTCCAGGATAGGAAATAAGAGGAGAGATTTCACATTGGATTGGTGCATCATTGGCACCCTTCAAGAGGGGAATTGCTGGGAGGCGAGAGCCACCTTCATCTATGACATGGCCTCTTGCATTGAAGACCCAACAATGATGGAGGGACATCAAAACATGCCTTGCAGTAGTAGAGTTGTCCATTCTGACTGTCTTTGTCCTTCACTGGGGAAAACTCATCTTCCCCTAATACTTCATACACCATAAACTTTGTGGATTCCATTGTTCTTTCACTGGTTATTATATTACCTCAAAAAGATGAATTTGTTGCCATCATATTATTCAGCTAACTACCAAAGCCTCAGGATACAGTCTGACTGAATCTGAAAAAGTGTCTTACAGGATGGCACACCAACATCATACATCCCGTAGGGACACACAGCACTAGGTCTTGTCCCCTGCCCACCAGCCAGAAGAACTGCCACTTTGTTCCAAGAAATCTGGAAATGTCCTTGTTCTTCAGTTTCCCAGGCCTGCAGCTGATTTGGATCCCTGGTATCCCTGCCCAACACCTCTCAAGGGACAGGTTCTGTTCAAGCATCCACTTTCTCTGGGAAGAATGATTAAATTGATCAGTCACCTTTTGGTAAGAGTTCAGCTCCTCAAATTTCATGGCCTGAAGCTCTGCATAAAGTTCTACCTGTTGGGCTTTTTTTTCCAGCTCATTCCAGAAGTGTAGCAGGTGTTCTTGTCCAGCTTTGGACATCCTGAATTTGAGGTCATTAACATTCATCATGTTCTGGGAGTCAGGTTTTTTGATAACTGGGGTATAGTTTCTACACCTGTAAACCTGTAAAGGTGTTGAGCAGGGATACTCAGGGATCCTGAGGCGGCTCCTCCTGGCTCTGGCTCCTTTGGCATGGCCACTCATTGGCATCCAGTGCCAGCTCCCACTCCAAGTGTATACCCTCACCTGGGGCCAGGGTAGCAGGGCAGGTTGGAAGCTGGGGGTGAGGGGTGGATTGACAGCCTCAGTCACTCTACCTACCCTTTGCTGCAGTGAGTGGTTGCCTTGGACAGCATTTTAAAGTCATATGTAAAAACAGTAGAAGTTATCGTCAGATGTTATCTACATGTCACTCATAGAGATGGGTCCAGGAAATGATTTTTTTTTTCTTTCTTTCAGATGATTTGGTGTCTTAAATACAAGAAAATGAAAACTTCATCACTTAACACATTTGCTTCCCTTTTGCAATGGCTGTCAGAGTTTAGAGCCAAACACATTGCTCAAATATCATCCTCTATCTGATAACGCCTATCTTTTCTGTTTGGTGTCCTAATGACTCTTGAACTGAAAATAGGATGGCCTTTGTCCACAGTTATACTAGGGTTCCAATTCCAGCTCTTCCTCTTGCTACTTACAGGAAGCTACATGACCACTTGTCAATCCACTTGACTTCTATGTGCCTCACTTTGCTTGTGTACAAAATAGATAAATATAATCCTTCTTTCCTCAAATTGTAAAAATTAAATGAAAATCTGTTTTTTATCCTTCAAGATTAGTTTATTTCTTTAAGATGGACCACTTTGAGTTTTTAATCTTTAAATACTTTGCTGAGTTTAAATCTGCTTATGGTGAGTTGCTGACTGGAAAAAGAGCATCTTTGCAGCTAGAGCTAAGGCCCTTCATACAAAGGAGGAAGAAAGCCACTGGGAAGTCAGAAAGTTGTTTATGGTTTTCTGGATAATTTAAAAATTAAACTTTCTTTTGGTGAAGTAAATGGCAGCCCACTCCAGTATTCTTGCCTGGGAAATCCCATTGACAGATGAGCCGGGCAGGCTATAATCCATGGGGTTGCAAAAGTCGGACAAGATTTAGCAACTAAGCCACTACCACCATACTTATTTGTAGCAGAACATGGTTTTAGAACCTGTTCAGCATACAGGTCCAAGAAGCCAGTACCAATTGATTGGAATTAGAATGAGAACTAAATTCGCTTGGCATCTCTGTGTTTGTCACTTAAAAACATGGGCATATCTTTATGAATTTTTTTTTCTGAAGTAAGAAACTAATCCATGTGGCTTCTTCCATACTTTCTCATCTGATTTACCCTATAATTTAGAAGTAGTATAGAAATAATTTTCAAAATGGAAAAATCAAGATTGTCTCTGACCATAGAACAGATTTTTAAAAAGCAGATATAATAGACCCAAGGCAAGACAAATAATCCTAGGTTATAATCTCAGTGTTATTATCAATCTCTTGACTAACAAGTAGGAAGTACAATTCAGTTTACCAAAGGATTATTTTTGTAACAAAAATAGAGATGGTTTAAAGACTCAATACATAGACTTTTAAATTCATACTATTGGCATTGGGTCCTGCTTTGCCACTAACAGTCTGACTCTGGGGAAACTAATTTCTTTGTTTCAGTTTTCTTACCTATAAAGTGAGATCTTGAATTCTCTGTCTCAGTTTCTTCATCTGTAAAATGTGACCAGTAATGATATCTCACTAACACAAGCTGGAATCAAGATTGCTGGGAGAAATATCAATAACCTCAGATATGCAGATGACACCACCCTTATGGCAGAAAGTGAAGAGGAACTAAGAAGCCTCTTGTTGAAAGTGAAAGCAGAGTGAAAAAGTTGGCTTAAAGCTCAACATTCAGAAAACGAAGATCATGGCATCTGGTCCCATCACTTCATGGGAAATAGATGGGGAAACAATAGAAACAGTGTCAGACTTTGTTTTTTTTGGGGGGGGGCTCCAAAATCACTGCAGATGGTGACTGCAGCCATGAAATTAAAAGACGCTTACTCCTTGGAAGAAAAGTTATGACCAACCTAGATAGCATATTCAAAAGCAGAGACATTGCTTTACCAACCAAGATCCGTCTAGTCAAGGCTATGGTTTTTCCTGTGGTCATGTATGGATGTGAGAGTTGGACTGTGAACAAAGCTGAGTGCCGAAGAGCTGATGCTTTTGAACTGTGGTGCTGGAGAAGACTCTTGAGAGGTTGGACTGCAAGGACATCCAACCAGTCCATTCTGAAGGAGATCAGCCCTGGGATTTCTTTGGAAGGACTGATGCTAAAGCTGAAACTCCAGTACTTTGGCCACTTCATGCAAAGAGTTGACTCATTGGAAAATACTGTGATGCTGGGAGGGATTGGGGACAGGAGGAGAAAGGGACAACAGAGGATGAGATGGCTGGATGGCATCACTGACTCGATGGACATGAGTTTGGGTAAACTCTGGGAGTTGGTGATGGACATGGAGGCCTGGCGTGCTGCAATTCATGGGGTCATAACCTAGATAGCATATTCAAAAGCAGAGACATTACTTTACCAACCAAGATCCGTCTAGTCAAGGCTATGGTTTTTCCTGTGGTCATGTATGGATGTGAGAGTTGGACTGTGAACAAAGCTGAGTGCCGAAGAGCTGATGCTTTTGAACTGTGGTGCTGGAGAAGACTCTTGAGAGGTTGGACTGCAAGGACATCCAACCAGTCCATTCTGAAGGAGATCAGCCCTGGGATTTCTTTGGAAGGACTGATGCTAAAGCTGAAACTCCAGTACTTTGGCCACTTCATGCAAAGAGTTGACTCATTGGAAAATACTGTGATGCTGGGAGGGATTGGGGACAGGAGGAGAAAGGGACAACAGAGGATGAGATGGCTGGATGGCATCACTGACTCGATGGACATGAGTTTGGGTAAACTCTGGGAGTTGGTGATGGACATGGAGGCCTGGCGTGCTGCAATTCATGGGGTCACAGAGACGGACACGACTGAGCAACTGAACTGAACTGATCGTAAGATTCAGTGATTTAATGCTTGCAGACAACTTAGAGAAGTGCCTAGCATACAGTAAGTTCCTTTTAAGTATTAGTTGCTCAGTCGTGTCTGACTCTTTGCAACCCCGTGGACTGGGCCTACCAGGTTCCTCTGTCTGTGGAATTCTCCAGGCAAGAATACTGAAGTGGGTAGCCATTCTCTTCTCCAGGGGATATTCCTGACCCAGGGGTTGAACCTGGGTCTCCTGCATTGCAGGCGGATTCTTTACTGGCTGAGCCACCAGGCACATGTTAACTAAATATAAGCCAGTGAGGATGAAGAAAGCATGGGTAGACATGTAGTCAGGTTGTTATGAAAAAGGAGTGCAGCACAGTCTTTGGAGACAGTCAAGTTGAATTTTGACTCTACCACTTTCTCATGGTGGAGGCTTGGACCAGTCAGTTTTTTCCATCTGAAGAATAAACTTAATAGGCTCTTGGGCTCCCTGTTTAAGCAAAAGCCCAATTCCATGAAGATTAAAGAAGGCATCGGTATCCTTTGATTTAGCAGGTTACAGACTCTAGAGACATATTTCTGAAATTTCTTCATTCCCTAGCCTTCCTCCTTTTCTTCTTTCCTCATGCCCTCATTCACTTCTCTTCCTTTCTTCCACACTGACTGAGTGCCTGCCATGTGCCAAACATTACCCAGGGTCACAGTGGCACCATAATCTACTTTGCCTCTTTCAGAGGATCACTATCTAGTACCTGTGTTTTATAAAGCGAGAAACTTTGCTGGTGCTAAACAGGAACTGCAGATATTAAGTCAACTAGGCCTGTTATAGTAACACAGCTCTTTATTTCTACAAATCACTTTTCTTCTCTCAGGTCTTCCAATCAATGAATTCAGATCTCTGAGCACTTATTGTGTGTTAGGTGATATAATGAGCTCTGGGAACATATAGCTCCTTAACACAGAATGGTGCTCACATTCTGGGTTACCAGGTGCTCACAGGGCCATGGGAGAGAGGCACATGCCTCCAGAGGACTACCAGGCCTCACTGATGTGTTGGGATAGAGACAGGAGAAGAGAGCTGTAGAAGTCTGGAGTAGGAAGTGTCAGTATATTCTTAGGAACATCAGGGAAGACTTCAAGGGTGAGAAATTTTTATTTAATTTGGCTTAAAGGAGGAATGGATGTTTCTTAGAGAAGGGAGAAGGTTTCCAGCAGAGATAAGAATGTGAAGGACTGTGTGTGCATACCTTTTGAGGGAAATAGAGATACTCAGTGACCAGTAGGCCCATGGAGACTCGTAGGCCGGCAGTATAGGATAAGGATCCAACTTCCTTATTTCGAATGTGAATGTCCAGTTTTCCCAACACCATTCGTTGAAGAGACTCTTTTCCCAATTGTGCAGACTTAGCATCCTTATTAAAAATCATTTGATTACATAAAGTGAAAGTGAAATCACTCAGTCGTGAGTGATTCTGCAACCCCGTGGACTGCAGCCCACCAGGATCCTCTGTCCATGGGATTCTCCAGGCAAGAATACTGGAGTGGGTTGACATTTCCATATGTTAGGGTTTATTTCTGGACTTTCTAGTTTATTCCATTACTTTGTGTATATACATTGCCAATACAACACTGTTTTGATGTCCGTAGCTGTGTAACAAATTTTGAAATAGGAAGTGTCTGACCTCCAACTTTGTTCTTTTTCAAGAGTGTTTTATCCATTCTGGGTGCCTTGAAGTTCTAAATGAATTTAAGATACATTGTTCTATTTCTGCAAAAATAAAAAAACCCAAGCATTTGGATTTTGATACAAATTGTATTGAATCTGTAGATCTCTTTCAGTAGTTTTCACATCTGAACAATATTAAATTTCCAGTTCATGAATATTGAATATCTTTCCATTTGTTAGCATCTTCTTTAATATCTCTAAGTAACATTTTGTAGTTTTCAGTGTACAGGTCTTTTATCTCCTTGGTTATGTTTATTCCAATTATTTTATTCTTTTAGATGTTATTACATGAAATTGTTTTCCTTATTTCCTTTTAGAATTGTTCTCTGCTAGTGTATTGAAATGCAAATGATTTTTGTGTATTGATTCTGTATCCTGCAATTTTGTTTTCCCCTATCAGAACTATTTGTTAAAATTTATTTATTCTACAAGTTAGGATGTGTGTGCATAATCTTTAAAATTTCTGTAAAATAAGATCATGTTGTCTGAGAACAGATAATTTTACTACTTTCTTTCCAGTTTTAATGCCTTTTATATTTTTCTTCCTTAATTGCTCTGGCTTGAACTTCCAGTATTTTGTTGAATAAAAGCAGTGAAAATGGATAACCTTGCTTTGTTCTTGATATTAGATAAAACACTTTCATTCTTTCACCATCAAGTTTGATATTAGCTAGGACCTTTCGTCTATGAATTTTATGATATTGAGGCAGTTTTCTTCTGCTCCTAGTTTGAGTGTTTTTATCATGAAAGGGTTGAATTTTGTCAAATGCCTTTTCTGTAACAGTTGTAATGATCATGTGCTTTCCCCCCTTCATCCTGTACTACATTGATTGTTTTTTATATTGGAACAATCCTTATATTCCAGGAAGAAATACCACTTGATCTTGACATATAATTATTTTAATAACTGATTTGCTAGTGTTTTGTTGAGGACTTTTATGTTGCTACTCATCAGGAATATGAGTCTATAGTCTTGTAGTCAATTTGCCTCGCTTTAATAGCAAAGCAATGCTTCCCTCTTTAAATGAGTTGGAAATGTTTCCTCGTCTTTGGTTTTCTGGAAGAGTTTGAGGGGGATGGTGTTCATCATTTAAATGTTTGATAGAATTCACCAGTGAGGTAATTTGGTCCTTAGCTTTTCTTTTGGAGAGGGTTTTGACTATTGATTCAATCTCTTTACCAGTTATCAGTTTGCTTATATTTTTCTATTTGCTCATTAGGCTGTGTGTTTCTAGATTTTTGTCCATTTCACCTAGGTTATTCAATTTATTTATGTACAATTGTTCATAGTACACTCTCATAATCCTTTATATTTTTTATAAAATTGGTAGAAATGTCTGATCATTCATTTCTAGTTTTAGTTATTTAAGTCTTTCTTTTTTCTTAGTCAATCAAAATAGCAATTTATCAGTTTTATTAATTTTTAGAAAGAACCAAGTCTTGGTTTCATTTTTCTCTGTTGCTTTTTTATTCTTTATTTTCTTCTCTCTGCTCTAGTCCTTATTATTTCCTTCCCTCTGCTAACCTTGGGTTTAGTTTGTTTTCCTTGTAGTTCCTTAAGGTATAATTTTAGATGGTTGATTTGGAAATTTTTTTTTCTTTTTTAATTTGCTTACAGCTATAAATATTTCCTTTAAGAGCCTTTTTCCTGATCACATATGTTTTGGCATGTTGTGTTTTCATTTTGTTGAGCATTAAGCATTTGAAACAATAGTCACCACTCCCTGTCTTTGGGGACTAACTCAATGCCAAGACCTTTGCCAGTCAGCCTGGCATGAAGACTTGAGGTATTCTCAGACTGTGCATTCATCTTTCCTGAGTATGTGCATGGACTTTTTCTCTTGTATATAGGGGTGTTTTTTTAAAAAACTATTTTTTAGTGCTGTTTTAGATTTACAACAAAATTGAATGGGAGGCACAGAGATTTCCCCTATGTTACCTGTCTCTACCCATGCATATCTTTCCCCATTATCAAAATCACTCATTAGAATTACAGACTTGATTTATTTAAAAAAGTTTATTTTTAATTGATTTACAATATTGGTTTGATTTCTGTCACATATCAACTTGAATTAACCTTCAGTTCAGTTCAGTCACTCAGTCGTGTCTGACTCTTTGAGACCCCATGAATTGCATCACGCCAGGCCTCCCTGTCCATCACCAACTCCCAGAGTTCACCTAACTCATGTCCATTGAGTCAGTGATGCCATCCAGCCATCTCATCCCCTTCTCCTCCTGCCCTCAATCCCTCCCAGCATCAGAGTCTTTTCCAATGAGTCAATTCTTTGCATGAGGTGGCCAAAGCATTGGAGTTTCAGCTTTAGCATCAGTCCTTCCAAAGAACACCCAGGACTGATCTCCTTTAGAATAGATTTGTTGGATCTCCTTGCAGTCCAAGGACTCTCAAGAGTCTTCTCCAACACCACAGTTCGAAAGCATCAATTCTTTGGCTCTCAGCTTTCTTCACAGTCCAAATTTCACATCCATACATGACCACTGGAAAAACCATAGCCTTGACTAGATGGACCTTTGTTGGCAAAGTAATGTCTCTGCTTTTGAATATGCTATCTAGGTTGGTCATAATTTTCCTTCCAAGGAGTAAATGTCTTTTAATTTCATGGCTGCAGTCACCATCTGTAGTGATTTTGGAGCCCCTCAAAATAGTCTGACACTGTTTCCACTGTTTCCCCATCTATTTCCCATGAAGTGATGGGACCAGATGCTGTGATCTTAGTTTTCTATATGTTGCACTTTAGGCCAACTTTTTCCTCCTCCTCTGTGTATGTATATCCCCCTCCCCCTCTAATCCCCTTCCCACCTCTTGCTCATTCCCACCCTTCTAGGTTATTACAGACCCCCAGTTTGAGTTCCCTGAGTCATACAGCAAATTCCCATTGGCTGTCTATTTACATATGTTAGTGTATATGCATCCATGCTACTCTTCTCCATTTATCTCACCCTCTCCCATACTCTCCCACCCTTGTCCGTGTCCATTCTCTATGTCTGCATCTCCATTGCTTCTCTGCAAACAGATTTGCAGAATGACAAATTTTAAAATGAAAGGTGAAAAAAAAAATCTCCTCTGTGTATGTATATCCCCCTCCCCCTCTAATCCCCTTCCCACCTCTTGCTCATTCCCACCCTTCTAGGTTATTACAGACCCCCAGTTTGAGTTCCCTGAGTCATACAGCAAATTCCCATTGGCTGTCTATTTACATATGTTAGTGTATATGCATCCATGCTACTCTTCTCCATTTATCTCACCCTCTCCCATACTCTCCCACCCTTGTCCGTGTCCATTCTCTATGTCTGCATCTCCATTGCTTCTCTGCAAACAGATTTGCAGAATGACAAATTTTAAAATGAAAGGTGAAAAAAAAAATAAAATGAAAGATGACCCTACATTGACAGAATGTAATTACTCAAAGTCTACCTTAGGTTTTATTATTGGTGTTGGACAGTCTCTGGATCTGGATAAATGTATAATGACATATATTCACGATGGTAATATATTTTATTTTTGCTGCCCTGAGAATCCTCTGTGCTCTGCCTATTTTTACCTCCATTCCACAGCCTCCCTGACAACCACTGATGTTTTTAGGGTCTCTGTAGTTTTACCTTTTTCACCATGTTATTTACTTGAAATCGTATAGCACATACCTTTTTACAGCTAGGCTTCTTTCATTTAGTAATATGCATTTGAAGTTTCTCCATATGTTTACATGGTTTGATAGTTTCTTTCTAGTGCTGGATGAAATTCCATTGTCTGGATGTACAATAGTTTATTTACCTATTCTCCTCTTGAAGGACATCTTGGTTGTTTCCAAGTATTAGAACATCCACGTGCAGGTTTTGGGGTGGATATGTTTTCAATTCCTTTAGATAAATATCAAGGGGTGTAATTTCTGGGTAATATGGTAAGAGTATGTTTAATTTTTATAAGAAACTGTCAAACTGCCTTTTTAAGATGACTTTTTAAAATGTTTGAATTTCCCTACGACACCTTTTCTTCTTCTTGGAGTCTTAGACCTTCTGCTATATTACTTTGCTCATAATCTCTTATCCTCTGCCATCTCTGAGTTTGCAGTCCTCTTCATCTCTTGTGCACTAAGGTGCCTGCTACAGCTTTCAGTAGCCTTCAACTTGATATGCAACTATGCTTCTGTTTCTCTCCAAGATTCATGTTAGGTAAGATAGAAACCTATCTTTCAGGAACTCTCAGAACATTGCAAACAAGTTCTACTTTTAAAATTCTGTCCCCAAAGAGGAGAGAGTGATTGAGGTGATGGCATTCTGAATGCATACAGTGGTGAAGGGGAGAGGATGGGACAAGAGTTAGCAAAATACCACAAAATTTTCTATGTTAAGTGTATAACTTTTGAGTCTTTCCTTGATTGCTATAGATATTTGACTCATTTCTAGAGATCCAACAAAACTATTTCTTATCAATCTATATTTGTCTACTTGGTTCTGCAGGGGAATGAGAGCTTGGAGCATTCTAGTCTGCCTTCTTGCTTGACATCACTTTCTTTAAAGACATCTTGTAATCTGACAAGAGACTTTAGGACTGAATCCCAATGAACCCTAGTTTTAAAGAGAAATCAAGAAAGAATCTATGAAGATGAGATAAAAGGCAAACAGGGAACCAGAAGTGAATGGTAGCCTAGAAACCAAGAGAGTTTTGAATTTGGTTAATAATGTTAAAGTCTATGAAGATGTCAAATCAGATAATAACTAAGACAGGATAATTGAACTTTGATTGATAGAATGATGGTGTAGAAGCAGTATTGCATGTGGCAACAGAGAGTTCACCTGAACAGAGAAACTGTATGGAATAATAACTCTGGGTTTCAAAACAGTGAAAATTGAATGATAGTTCACCAAAGAGCTTAACAAGGGCTGAAACATTTAGGCTTTATGAAATCATATTTGAAGAGTTGAACAGAAGGAAAATATTCCTGCAAAATGTTATCTTCTAGCTGCTTTTTCTCATTTCTTAAAATGTGTATCTTCTAGCCATGTTTCTGTCACCTTTTATTTACTGTTGCAGTTTCAAGTGATGCTTTAATGATTAAGAAATTGAAGGCCAGAATTTCCCCTTTTTTCATCATATGAATTCCATTTAGCTTTGTTTTTTAAACTTTCTTTTGTATTCAATCTTCCATCTTAAGGATATTAGAGATTTCTGCCTTGAAAATATATTTTCATGTTTTTATCTAAATCCAAATTTGTAAACTCATGTTTACATACTTTATCAGTCAGATTTAAAAGAATCAAGCATAGAAATGGTTCTAAGCAGATCAAGATGTTGGATTTGACTATAGAAGGAGCCAGTTAATGTTGTTCTGATCCAAAACCAGAGAATGCACTTACCCTATAACCCAGGCCTATCACCCCCTCAATATGTTTTTGGCCATTAAAGTATAAAGGGTATAATGTGTAAAAGCTTGTGGGTATGCTCATTCCTAGTTGGAAAGATAATTCAGATATATGCAATATTTAACTCGAAGATCAATATATTCTTTCACTTACTTATTCACTCACTCTTCCCATGCACATTTACTGAACATCCACACCATGCAAGACACTGTAGATATAAACACTGTCCAAGCCCCTCAGAGGCTTGCAGTTTAATATAGACATAAATACTCTTATGGAAAAAGGTACAACACCCCAGGAGTGAGCAACACTACAATTATAAACTGACAACAAACTCAAGAGTTGCTTGGAAGTCATGCCAGATGCTTGTTCCAGTATAGAAGAGTTGATCATGGTCATCCCTCTTTGTAAGAATCTACTTGTGCTTACTTCTTTAACAAGGATGTGGTTTTGTGGCAGCATTCACATTACAACATGGTTTGATATACATCAGGAAACAGATGTACAGTGTAATCAATTACAGTCAATTACTACAGGTTCTAGTAAGATCCTTTTAATTATAAATCATAGGAAGAGTGTACAGTTTAGACAAGACCAATGTGAGTCATGCTGTTTATACAACACACTTTAGGCAACATGATGAGCATAGGCACTGCTCTGCTTCCTTTTCTTGGCAATCAGTATCTCAAAGGCTAGAGAGGCCAGCCATGGGCATTACTTCCAGCCATGAGACCACCAGATCTTAGCTTGTAAAACAAAAATGTTGTTATCGGTGTCACTGGGCTGAGGGGAAAAACAATTAAGCAAAATGGGAAGTGGATATTTCAGCATAGAGTTAGCCCTAGTGATAGCTGATTCTGATTCGTGGAGGTAGAATGGGATGAACATGGTACTATTCTAGTCTGGGTGCTATTCTGTGATGGTCTAATGTTAGTAGAGCTATTCATCTACCCATCCACTAATCCGTCCAATGTTTTTTAAGCATTGTCTGTGACCCTGACCTTGGGTAGCTTTTGGATGTAAAGAGATTTAAAAAATCACCTCTAGAGTCCTACATTCCAATGGCGAAGATGTATAATTAAGCAGATGGTTATACTGTCGGGTAGTAAGAGCTAAAATGTGGATAAATATGACGAGGTTTGGGAACAAATGGAAGAGGCACTTAACTAAGGTGAAAAGGTCAAGGGATGATTTCTCTAGGAAGATGTGGTTGGTTAAATTTTAGAGGATGCTAAGAATTGGCTGACTCAAGATTAAGAAAGGGAAAAACTGAAGGGTGACTTTTTGTCTAATACTGACCTCTCTGATATTGGTACTGCTGGTAATCAGATTCCTGTCATAAGCTAAGACCTGTAATAGCCGATTTTGGGTTAAAAGCTTCCCTTGAGCAGGAAACCAGACTATACTGAGATGCTTTCTCAAGTACAAAGAAGAACTGTAACTTGTAATAACTAGACCTTGACAACAGCAGAACAGCACTCCTCATATAACCCTTAGGCAGTTTCTCTCTCAGCTGTAGAAACTTGCAGTGTATCACAAGGAAGTCTAATTAGAGCTTACCATCTGTTCCAAACAAGCCCTCTTCTCACACTTGAATAACCATTATGTCCAGTTGGGAGCACAGGTAATAATATTGTATATCATTAGTATAAATAGCAGCCCTTTATAATGGCAGCAATAGGAAACTAGTACATATTCCAACCATTAACAGGTAACTCAAAGGGATTATAGCCCAACAAAGTAATATCAGATTTCCATTAATGACCTGGTCAGTTTCTCCTCCTCCCAGCTCCACATGTGTCCTCTCTGTCTTCATGCTGAACTGGTGGGCCAAGGCCCAGGGAATGTGAGATGGAGAGAAAGTAGACAATATTTGTACCATCACTCTTCCAATTGACACTGCTTGCATGTATAGGTATGTGGGGTAGGGAGTGGTGGGTAAGTGGGTGAGATTGCAAAAAAGGGCAAATTTCAGCAATATTTATTGGAAATATAAATCTTTCTTTGTGTGTAAATTGTCATGTTTGGAGTGTCAATCTTATTTGTTTCATAGATACATAAAAAAAGAGTAAGAATAAAATCTACATGTTAACAGTGGTTATGTTTAGTTTATGTGTGATTTTAACTATTGTATTTTTCTGGATTTTCAAATATTTCTACTGTTTATACTGTTATTTTAAAGAAAGTATATTTATTAAGGGATTTCAATTACTGTTCCTTCTATGGGTTTGTAAACTTTTGTAAAGTCTACAATTTTTGCCATTTAAAAAAATTTCCTCCAGTTCCATTCTTCTTTCTCAAGATTGCTTTGGCTATTTGAGGTTTTTTGTATTTCCATACAAATTGTGAAATTATTTGTTCTAGCTCTGTGAAAAATACCGTTGGTAGGTAGCTTGATAGGGATTGCATTGAATCTATAGATTGCTTTGGGTAGTATACTCATTTTCACTATATTGATTCTTCTGATCCATGAACATGGTATATTTTTCCATCTATTAGTGTCCCCTTTGATTTCTTTCACCAGTGTTTTATAGTTTTCTATATATAGGTCTTTAGTTTCTTTAGAATGGAACTGAAGGAATAACCTGCCTGACTTCAGGCTCTACTACAAAGCCACAGTCATCAAGACAGTATGGTACTGGCACAAAGACAGAAATATAGATCAATGGAACAAAATAGAAAGCCAAGAGATAAATCCATGTACCTATGGACACTTTATCTTTGACAAAGGAGGCAAGAATATACAATGGAGAAAAGACAATCTCTTTAATAAGTGGTGCTGGGAAAACTGGTCAACCACTTGTAAAAGAATGAGACTAGAACACTTTCTAACACCATACACAAAAATAAACTCAAAATGGATTAAAGATCTAAACGTAAGACAAGAAACTATAAAACTCCTAGAGGAGAACATAGTCAAAACACTCTCCGACATAAATCACAGCAGGATCCTCTATGACCCACCTCCCAGAATATTGGAAATAAAAGCAAAAATAAACAAATGGTACCTAATTAAAATTAAAAGCTTCTGCACAACAAAGGAAACTATAAGTAAGATGAAAAGACAGCCTTCAGAATGGGAGAAAAGAATAGCAAATGAGGCAACTGACAAAAAACTAATCTCAAAAATATACAAGCAACCCCTGCAACTCAATTCCAGAAAAATAAATGACCCAATCAAAGAATGGGCCAAAGAACTAAATAGACATTTCTCCAAAGAAGATATACGGATGGCTAACAAACACGTGAAAAGATGCTCAATATCACTCATTATCAGAGAAATGCAAATGAAGACCACAATGAGGTACCATTTCACGCCAGTCAGAATGGCTGCAATCCAAAAGTCTACAAGCAATAAATGCTAGAGAGGGTGTGGAGAAAAGGGAACCCTCGTACACTGTTGGTGGGAATGCAAACTGGTACAGCCACTATGGAGAACAGTGTGGAGATCCTTAAAAAACTGGAAATAGAACTGCCTTAATACCCAGCAATCCCACTGCTGGGTATACACACTGAGGAAACCAGAATTGAAGAGAAACGTGTACTTCAATGTTCATCGCAACACTGTTTATAATAGCCAGGACATGGAAGCATCCTAGATGTCTTCAGCAGATGAATGGATAAGAAAGCTGTGGTACATATACACAATAAAATATTACTCAGCCATTAAAAAGAATACATTTGAATCAGTTCTAATGAGGTGGATGAAACTGGAGCCTATTATACAGAGTGAAGTAAGCCAGAAAGAAAAACACCAATACAGTATACTAACACATATATATGGGATTTAGAAAGATGGTAACAATAACCCTGTATGTGAGACGGCAAAAGAGACACAGATGTATAGAACAGTCTTTTGGACTCTGTGGGAGAGGGTGAGGGTAGGATGATTTGGGAGAATGGCATTGAAACATGTATAATATTCATTTCTTATAAGAAACAAATCGCCAGTCCAAGTTCAATGCAGGATACAGGATGCTGGGGCTGGTGCACTGGGATGACCCAGAGGGATGGTACGGAGAGGGAAGCAGGAGGGGGGTTCAGGATGGGGAACATGTGTTTACCCATGGCAGATTCATGTTGATGTATTGCAAAACCAATACAATATTTTAAAATAATTAGCCACCAATTAAAATAAATAATTTAAATTAAAAACAAATTTCCAAAGTATCTACTGAAAAACTCATATTTGAAAATCTGAGGAAAATTAGCATTCATATTTTTTATAACACTAAACCTTGTACATATCAATTACTATGGTGATGTTATTGTGATATTTATTTGTGACTCTTAAAATTTTTTTTTATTAATTTTTTGGGCTGAGCTATTCTTCATTCCTGCATGGGTTTTTCTAAGTTGCAGCGAGTATGGTCTACTTTTTAGTCCCAGTTCGTGGGCTTCTCATTATGGTGGCATCTCTTGTTGTGGATCACAGGCTGTAGGGCATTCAGGCTTCAGTATTTGTGGCATTTGGGCTCAGAAGTTGAAGTTCCAAGCCCTAGAGCAAGGTTCCATATCTGTGGCGAATGCGCTTACTTTGCTCCACAGAATGTGGGATCTTCCCAGATTAGGCATGGAACTGATGTCTTCTGGATTGGCAGACAGATTTTTAAAATACTGAGCCACAGGGAAGGCCTGTTTTGACTCTTGATTTTAATTTGCCCCACTGCCAAAAAAAAGTGTAACTGTCAATGAAATTTGTGTTTTTCTAGGTATGACAAGATGTAAGAAATGGGGCTCATAAATTCTTCTCCAGAAATTATCTGTCTCTTGGGCTGCTCTGTCAGAATTCCAGATCACAGAATGCCTCAGTCTTGATGTCCACCCAGACTCCTTTCAGGAGTTGTTGAAGGTGAGCAGCTGCAGTGGCCATAATTTAATCTTTGTAGAGGTACATGGCAAGTGCCTATTTTCAGCACAGACCCTTCAGTGTCATATATTTGACTATGATTTGGAGGCTTTTCATGAGCATTTAGTTGTTTGGTGCTAGGAATGCTCATTCTTGGGGTTGGGGAAGATTTTCATTGATAGGCTAATTAAATGGGCTGTTCCTGAACTTTTCCATAAAGGAATATCCAAAATTCTCTGGACTCTCTGTCTTTATTAAACTCTTGTTGTCCAGGAAGTGTTCCATCTTTTTGCTTCTTCCCATATCTACAGTTATACCAGTTTCATCATTGATCTCATATGGAATTACATATCATGTAAAGACCAGTAAGAGAATTATTGAAATTAGGAGTCAAAGCAGGAATAAGAAGCAAGTTCTTTTGCATAACCATTTGTGGACAATAGAGGGTCAGTGAGTGGGTGTTCTTGTCTGATGGAATGAGGCCATCTGCATTCAGTTCATAAAAGAAGTTGTTGAGGAGTGACAACTTTAATGTTATTAGACCAGGGAAATCCTCCTTGTTAGAAAAATAAGCGTGCATCCTAATGTAGACTTGACATTGTCAGGTGACTTGTACCCCAGAACTCAGGTATCTATGCTTATAGAAGTAGGTTTTAACATTAATGGGGTATTGGTCATTACACCAGCTGAGCCACAAAGTGTCACTATGAACAAAGCAAGTGGAGGTGATGGAATTCCAGTGGAGCTATTTCAAATCCTGAAAGATGATGTTGTAAAAGTACTGCACTCAATATGCCAGAAATTTGGAAAACTCAGCAGTGCGCACAGGACTGGAAAAGGTCAGTTTTCATTCCAATCCCAAAGAAAGGCAATGCCAAAGAATGTTCTAACTACTGCACAGTTGCACTCATCTCACACACTAGTAAAGTAATGCTCAAAATTCTGCAAGCCAGGCTTCAGCAATATGTGAACCGTGAACTTCCAGATGTTCAAGCTGGTTTTAGCAAAGGCAGAGGAACCAGAGATCAAATTGCAAACATCCGCTGGATCATGGAAAAAGCAAGAGAATTCCAGAAAAACATCTATTTCTGCTTTATTGACTATGCCAAAGCCTTTGACTATGTGGATCACAATAAACTGTGGAAAATTCTGAGAGAGTTGGGAATACCAGACCACCTAACCTGCCTCTTGAGAAATCTATAAGCAGGTCAGGAAGCAACAGTTAGAACTGGACATGGAACACACTGGTTCCAAATAGGAAAAGGAGTACATCAAGGCTGTATATTGTCACCCTGCTTATTTAACTTCTATGCAGAATACATCATGAGGAACACTGGGCTGGAAGAAGCACAAGCTGGAATCAAGATTGCCTGGAGAAATATCAATAACCTCAAACATGCAGATGACACCACCCTTATGGCAGAAAGTGAAGAGGAACTAAAGAGCCTCTTGATGAAAGTGAAAGTGGAGAGTGAAAAAGTTGACTTAAAGCTCAACATTCAGAAAATGAAGATCATGGCATCTGGTCCCATCACTTCATGGGAAATAGATGGGGAAACAGTAGAAACAGTGTCAGACTTAATTTTTTTGGGCTCCAAAATCACTGCAGATGGTGATTGCAGCCATGAAATTAAAAGACGCTTACTCCTTGGAAGAAAAGTTATGACCAACCTAGATAGCATATTGAAAATCAGAGACATTACTTTGCCAACTAAGGTCCATCTAGTCAAGGCTATGGTATTTTCAGTGGTCATGTATGGATGTGAGAGTTGGACTGTGAAGAAAGCTGAGTGCTGAAGAATTGATGCTTTTGAACTGTGGTGTTGGAGAAGACTCTTGAGAGTCCCTTGGACTGCAAGAAGATCCAACCAGTCCATTCTGAAGGAGATCAACCCTGGGGTTTCTTTGGAAGGACTGATGCTGAAGCTGAAACTCCAGTACTTTGGCCACCTCATGCGAAGTGTTGACTCATTGGAAAAGACTCTGATGCTGGGAGAGATTGGGGGCAGAAGAAGAAGGGGACGACAGAGGATGAGATGGCTGGATGGCATCACTGACTTGATGGACATGAGTCTGAGTGAACTCCGGGAGTTGGTGATGGACAGAGAGGCCTTGTGTGCTGCGATTCATGGGGTCACAAAGAGTTGGACACAACTGAGTGACTGAACTGAACTGAACTGGTCATTACACAAGTTTTTTCTCTCTTTTTTAAACATATGATTATAGCAATTTCATTGTCTAAACATAGGAGTTTTAAGAGGAGATCTTTAGAAATAAGGTTGTTGTCACCAGGTGCTAAGAGCCATTGTTTGAGAATGGCTGTTAGCATTTCAAATCTGACAGAACTCAGAAAACTAAATTTCTTTTCTGACAACAAGGACATGTCAGATCACACCCCTATTGTCTCCTAAGTTATTTCCTTGGATGTCTGAACCACAGCTAGTCTTTTGTGACTCTTTCCTAAGAAAATTTTATTAATGCTTTTGGCTGAGCTGCTCTTCATTCCTCCACTGGGTTTTCTCTAGTTGCAGTGAGTAGGGGCTACTTTCCAGTTCCAGTATGTGAGATTCTCATTGTGATGACTTCTTTTGGTGTATAGCACAGGTTGTAGGACATTCAGCCTCAGTATTTGTGGCATTTGGGCTCAGAAATTGAAACTATGAGCCCTAGAGCAGAGGGTCCACACAACAGTTGTGAATGGCTTACTTTACTCCAGGGAATGTGGGATCTTCAGAAACAGGCAAATAACTCATATCTCCTACATTGACAGGCAAATTCTTTTACAACTGAGCCACCAGGAGAGGCCTCTTGTGATTTTTTATTCTTTTTTATTTTTCTAGCTCCTAGCTCACTTAAGCCGGGGTAGGGCTGGTTCTCCTTTCCGAGCCAAAATCCCAGGCGATGGTGAATTATGAACGTGCCACACCATGAAGCTCTTGTGGCAGGTAACTGTGCATCACACCTGGAATGCCGTCCTGCTCCCCGTCGTCTACCTCACGGCGCAAGTGTGGATTCTGTGTGCAGCCATCGCTGCTGCTGCCTCCTCCGGGCCCCAGAACTGCCCATCCGTCTGCTCGTGCAGTAATCAGTTCAGCAAGGTGGTGTGCACCCGCCGGGGCCTCTCTGAGGTCCCTCAGGGGATTCCTTCCAACACCCGGTACCTCAACCTCATGGAGAACAATATCCAGATGATTCAGGCCGACACCTTCCGCCACCTCCACCACCTGGAGGTCTTCAGCTGGGCAGGAACTCCATCCGGCAGATAGAGGTGGGGGCCTTCAACGGCCTGGCCAGCCTCAACACCCTGGAGCTGTTTGACAACTGGCTGACGGTCATCCCCAGCGGGGCCTTCGAATACCTGTCCAAGCTGCGGGAGCTCTGGCTGCGCAACAACCCCATAGAGAGCATCCCCTCTTATGCCTTCAACCGGGTGCCCTCCCTCATGCGCCTGGACCTGGGGGAGCTCAAGAAGTTGGAGTATATCTCTGAGGGGGCCTTTGAGGGACTGTTCAACCTCAAGTACCTGAACTTGGGCATGTGCAACATCAAGGACATGCCCAACCTCACCCCGCTCGTGGGGCTGGAGGAGCTGGAGATGTCGGGGAACCACTTCCCGGAGATCAGGCCTGGCTCCTTCCATGGCCTCGGCTCCCTCAAGAAGCTATGGGTCATGAACTCACAGGTCAGCCTGATTGAGCGGAATGCTTTTGATGGGCTGGCCTCGCTGGTGGAACTCAACCTGGCCCATAATAACCTCTCTTCTTTGCCCCATGACCTCTTCACCCCCCTGAGGTATCTGGTGGAGTTGCACCTACACCACAATCCTTGGAACTGTGATTGTGACATTCTCTGGCTAGCCTGGTGGCTTCGGGAGTACATACCCACGAATTCCACCTGCTGTGGCCGCTGCCACGCTCCCTTGCACATGCGAGGCCGCTACCTGGTGGAGGTGGACCAGGCCTCCTTCCAGTGCTCCGCCCCCTTCATCATGGATGCCCCTCGGGACCTCAATATCTCGGAAGGTCGGATGGCGGAACTTAAGTGTCGGACTCCCCCCATGTCTTCTGTGAAGTGGTTGCTGCCCAATGGGACAGTGCTCAGCCACGCCTCCCGACACCCGCGGATCTCTGTCCTCAACGACGGCACCTTGAACTTTTCCCACGTGCTGCTCTCAGACACAGGGGTATACACGTGCATGGTGACCAACGTGGCAGGCAACTCCAATGCCTCGGCCTACCTCAACGTGAGCACGGCCGA